>JBAMJV010013204.1:0-79614 GCA_037951105.1 Echinarachnius parma
AATTCATTAGATCAGAAAACTAGCTTGCA
This sequence comes from Echinarachnius parma, assembly GCA_037951105.1. Taxonomy (NCBI): domain Eukaryota; kingdom Metazoa; phylum Echinodermata; class Echinoidea; order Clypeasteroida; family Echinarachniidae; genus Echinarachnius; species Echinarachnius parma. Next base: position 30 of record JBAMJV010013204.1, read on the forward strand.
GAGACTGTTATAACCTTCATGCCTATTACCCTAACATCACGTAGTATCCGATCACTTAGGCAGGGTTGGGTTGGGTAATGGGACAATAGCTAGGGTATGGATTAAGTTAGGATTAAATTGTAAATTTGGTCGTCGTAGTGTAATTATTGCAATGTGTTTGATAAATGTTACAATATTAGGGGAATTCCCAATTTTACAAGCCATGGCTTTCACCGGGTATTCCCTGGACACTTTTATAGTTGTATCACTGTCCTGTTTTCATTTTTGAATAAATTAATCAATGAAAAATAGAAGATATTGTGCGTGCCTAAAAAGTACACGTTACCTCCTGTTACGGATCATTATTCTGCATGAAGGTCCGTGGTTTGAAGGTTAATTATTTCAAAGTTTTGTTAATCCAAATATTGCTTATTTCGAAGGTTCTTGTATTAAGGCCCAGTCCCATACTGACGATTTTCACGGCGAATCGCGACGATTTGACGTTCGTCGAGAAAATCGCTTAGGTGGTGTTGTATCGTATTACATCGTATCGGTTCTTCCCCAAAACCATGGGCGTAGATTTGTCATTGATACCCATTCAACTGGGGAGGGGGGGGGGGGGGGGGGGGGGGTAGGGGTGATCTATTCATTCATCCCCCCTGATGAATAGGTATTACGTAAGTCGCTACGCCCAAGCCCAAAACCGTGGCTAAATCGAGTCGATTCGTTCTAGTAAATCGTTGCGAGTCGTTGCGAGTCGCCGTGAAAATCGTCAGTATGGGACTAGGCCTTAATGTAACTAATGTCTGATAAACAGGATAAACGAACGCTCGCGTCTGCATGTTGTATAATTAATCCTCTAACATGTATGGATTTACGGGCATCATATACAATGACCTGTATCTTATAATGAACACCCTGGTGTTGGACATTTTTGAATTTTAATAAAGACAAACCTTCGGATAAAAATCTGTAGAATAATAAACCTTTAGAATAACACATCTTTTGATTAATGAACATTCTGAAGAATGAATGTTTGGATTAACACACCTTCTAAATAAGGAATCTTAGGATTAATAAACCTTTAAAATAAAGAAACATTAAAATAACAAACTGTTCTGAATAAACTAATCTTCGGATTAAGAGACTTTGCATCAGCGAATCTTTTGATTAACGAACCTTAGAAATAACGGTCCTCTCTATTTAAACATATATTTATAATAACGAACCTTAGGAACAACCATTCTGTATACCATATTATTTGACAGACTTTTGGATTACCGAACCTTCGACAACAAAATAACGAACATTCATAATAATTAATATTTGCATCAACGAAACTGTTAATTATCGAACCTCTGGATTAAAGAGCCTTTCGAATGACCAATCTTTGGATTAACGAACCTTCGAAATGATGGACATTTGAAGAACAAAAAACGAACCTTCCAGAAAAATACGTATTTGGATCAACGAACCTTTAAATCAACGAACCTCCGGATTAGCAAACATTCTAATAACGATAATTTGGATGACAACGAACCTTCGGAGAGCATTATGTTTAATTAGTGAAGCTTAGAGGTAATGAACATTTGGATTAATAACGAACGTTCTTACGAAACGAATATCTAGATTAACAAACCTCCGAAATAACGAACCTTCAGAATTAAAAAAAACATTAAGAATAACATATCGTTTGATTCCATGTACAGTTGCAAGTCAGAACGCCACGTCATGCATTATTCAAGGTGGTTTGCATTCGTAAGTCAGATGCGCGGTGCCATCTTGTGAACACCTTCCGCGCGGTGCGTAATACACACTGGATTCGTACAAACTAGCCTGGGTCTAAATGATGATATACGGTGCAGCATGCCCTCGCATTGGAATCTCTAAAAGAGAAGCGCTCTTAATGGCTTTTGCCAGAAAACCTGTCAATTCTGATCTCTTCGCAGAGCAAAGAAACTGAGACATTCACCTACAAACATATCCACAATGTTTGGAATGATTATGCGTTGACATTTCGTCTATCTCGCATGTGCAGTTATAGGCCGGAACGTCATATCAAAGCTAATATCTCAATTCGAGCATGGATGTATTAAGCTATTGACATTGACTCGTCCGTTTAAATCAAGACCTATTGTCTCAATACATTTGCAATACATGTGCAAGAAGCTATATTCGCACAGGATACACGCAGGAAGACCCTGATATGCTAAATTGAAGAACAAAATGATTTTGAAATGTTATGATACCATTTACATTCAAAGCCGCCATGCTCGAAGGAATGATGTTCATATACGACATTCGTGTGTTTTATTGAGGCGGAACGGCACATCAACATCAATTATCGAACCTATATGGATTAAAGAGCACTCTGAATAACTAATATTTGGATTATCGAACCTTCAACATAGCGGACATTTGAAAAAAATAACCCTCCCGAATAAAACCTATTTGGATTAACGAACCGTTAAAACAACGAACCTCTAGATTAACAAACATTCTAAATAACGAGTATTTGGATTAACGAACCTTCGGAATACCATAACGTTTAATTAATGAACCTGTGGGATAATGAACATCTGGATTAACGAACAGTCTTACTAAACAAATGTTTGGGTTAACAAACCTCCTATATATGACGAACCCTTAGAAGAAAAAAAAAACATTAAGAATACCATATCGTTTGATTTAACACACCTTTAAAATAACAAACCTCTGGATTAACAGAAATTCTAAATAACGAATCTTTAGACTAACGAACCTTTGAAATAACAAAACTCTCTTGAAACATACATTCGATAATAAAACGACCCTTTAGAATAGCAAACCGTTAAACAAGCTAAAAAATAACAACTTATATGATTAACGAACATTCTACAAAACGAAAGTCCGGATTAATAAACCTTCTGAATAACGAATCGTTATATCAACGAGCCTTCAAAATTACGAACCTGTATAAATAACAAACCTTCTGAATTAAATATTGTTTAATTAATTAACCTTAGAGATAATGAACATCTGGATCAACAAACCTTCATACTAAATGAATCTTTTGATAAAACAGACATCCAAAATAATAAGCATCCAAATAACTAACCTCTTTATTAACTTAGCGTCTGATTTGTTTCTTCATATTTGGAATAACGAGTTTCTTAAAAAACGAACCTTTGTATAAGATCATCATGTAATAATATTGTAAAGCGCTTAGAGATGATTATCAATCATATTAGGCGCTATATAAATCGAGTATATTCTTAGTATTATTATTATTAAAGGAACCTTCGATATAACAAACAGTTGTATGAACGAGGCCTTGTTACAGATAGATTTGAAATCGATAGTAAAGTTGCGTTTAATTACAACTCAAATCTTGTGACTATAATGAGCAAGTCTGATTGGTTTAAATGTGCATATATTCTGACTTGTAATTGATTGCAACTTCTCAATCGATCGCAATTCTTTCTACAACGGGACCCATAGACTTGTCAAAGTAACATACCTTCTTTCAAACGTTTCGAACATCGCGTTCACCGCGTTTGATTCCATGTACAGTTGCAAGTCAGAACGCCACTTCATGCATTATTCAATGAGGTTTGCATTCGTAAGTCAGATGCGCGGTGCCATCTTGCGACCGCCTTGCGCGCGGTGCGTAGTACACACTGGATACGTACAAACTAGCCTGGTTCAAAATAATGATATACGGTGCAGCATTCCCTCGCATTGGAATCTCTAAAAGGGAAGCGCTCTTAATGGCTTTTGCCAGAAAACCTGTCAATTATGATCTGTTCGCAGAGCAAAGAAACTGAGACATTTACCTACAAACATATCCACAATGTTTGGAATGATTATGCGTTGACATTTCGTCTATCTCGCATGTGCAGTAATAGGCCGGAACGTCATATCAAAGCTAATATCTCAATTCGAGTATGGAGGTATTAAGCTATTGACATTGACTCGTCCGTTTAAATCAATACCTATTTGTCTCAATACATTTGCAATACATGTGCAAGAAGCATAACATGTATGATATTCGCACAGGATATACACGCAGGAAGACCCTTATATTCTAAATTGAAGAACAAAATGATTTTGAAATGTTATGATACCATTTAGATTCAAGGACGCCATGCTCTAAGGAATACTGTTCATACGGCATTCGTGTGTTTTATTGAGGCGGAACTACACATCAATATTAATATTACAGTACAAGCCTTGCGGCCTTGAATATCGGCATCGAAACGTCTTTCCAATTCAACGAATGCTGCCCAGATGACGACATAATATTCATGTTGTTTTAGTGTTTAGACTTCATTGGCGTAGCTATGGGGGCAAGGGGGAATGTGCCCCCCCCCCCTTAATAATTAAAAAAAGAGAAATTTTAAAGAATACAAATACGAATATATATCTTCAAACTATTAGTACAAAATGTAACATAATCATTAAAAACAAGTGTGCCCCACTATTTCGCGTACCCCAACTCCCTCCAATAAAGAAGCTTGACCACGCTAGTGAAGTTCTACATGCGTCACATACTTATTAGCATTGACTGCACAAAAATAATGACTATATATGTGTAGAGAGAGAAAGTTTGGTAAAAGGTAATACAAACTCAAGGTCATTATGCATTTATAACGAATCGTTACGTTTTTTTTTATGTCTATAGATCGATAATAATAATAACATTCTATTAAGATCCTGCATGGTGGGCGGAAACATTGACATTGAAATGTCTGCTCAATAAGCCCACACGCTTTGTTAAATCAGTAATTTTGAAACAAGAAACAAACAGAACACAAAATAAGAACTGCAAGAACAATTTGATTGTGCCCCACATATAAATATCATGACCCTTTCCATCCTCTCTCACATTAGACCCCCTCCCATAGCCCAAACCACTGAGTGTAGCTAACATCTACACAATATAATGTATGTCTGAAAGTTCAACAAATGGACAAAATTAGTCGTAATAGCTGACGTCCAATGATCTTCTTTGGTCGTATAATTATTTGCATCGTTAGTATTGTTGCGTGATTATTGGGTATTAGTTAATTATTAATATGATTTACTCTTATCGTAACTCATTGTCGCATTCAATCGTATTAACAAAGATTTTAAGTAAATTGACCTAACAAAGTCGTAACTGCCAAAAAGCATTCGACTATAATGTGCTCCAACACAATGAGAGGTATTTCAGATTGTAAATCAGACTCGCAAAGCTCATTTTTGCTGAAATAGAGCGGGCTACCGGACGTGCCAATGTGCCATGGGTGTCGATACTTACGTAATACCTATTCATCAGGGGGGATGAATGAATAGATCATCCCCCCTGATGAATGGGTATCAATTACAGATCGACGCCCATGCAATGTGCTAATTATGCAGGAAGTGTTACTAGTGAGTCCACATCTACTATAGATGTAAGTATTAATTTGTTTTGTACTAGGTGATTGTAATATCCACATCCTGTGTAATTCACACCACCTCATATACCAGACCACCCCCTGCTGTTTTCACCCCTCTCATTTCCCCCTCATCTGATCACTCTGTCTCTACTACCAGACACAAGTCGTAAATAATGAATTGTTACCTCTTTGTCTTACCGACAACCAAGTCTGTATAAATACTATTACTGTTATGCAAAACCACATGTTGCATGTTAATGTCATCATAGACCACCAGTGTCTTTAACGCGTCAATTTGCAAATTTGCTAATCATGCAGGCCTGGTTAATAGTGAGTCTACATCTACTTTAGATGTCAGTATTTTATTTTTGTGCTAGTTAAACTCATTTGTTTTATATATAAGTTCAAAATGCATATTTAGTAGTTCGTTTGTGATGATTGCCTTCGAGAGCAAACTAACACGACGATTTGGGACAATTGGCGAATTTGCTAATAATGCAGGCAGGGTTAATAGTTAGTCTATATATCTACCTTAGATGAAAGTATTAATTTTTGTTGTGTTAGTAACTCATTTGTTTTATATAAGTTCATATTGCCAATAGTTCGTTTGTGCTGATTGTCTTATAAAGCAAACTTTCTAATGAGACAATTTATGAAAAGTGCACGTAGAATTAAAAGTGAGTTGACATCTACTTTAGATGTTAATTGTTGGTGTTATTTTAACTCTTGTTTGAAATCATTCCATATTGCATAGTGCATGTGTAGTTCATTTGTGCTACTTGCCTATTAAAGAACAATCTTTCTTACGCGACAGTTTCGAAAAGTGCACGTAGAATTTATGGTCAGTTGACATACTTTAGATTATATTTGTATCATTTGTTTACGTTTAATTGATGTATTTGATGGCATACATTGTTTGATATTGAACTTTCATTGCAATTGAGGTTAAAATTAAGAGTACTACCTTGCAGATCTTGATGAACTTATCCCCGAGTAAAGCTGTAAACCACTTTAACCCCTTGCACAGTATGCATGATAATATATGTGACCGCTTACCCCAAAACCCCAAAAAAGTTGACAAACATGAATTTGGATTTTTTTTGTCTAGCTGGAAAGAGTAGACTATAAGCTTTAAAATGATATATAACTCATCAAATTTGGACACTCCGAACCTAATCAACAAAGCGATTAAATGTAGGAGAGTGGGAAGGTCTAGTTTTACAGAATGAGGAGAAAAGAGGCTCTAAAGATTAGGGTCACTCAGGCGCGTAGTGCGGAGGAGCCTAGAAAACTGCTCATTACTCAACTTTGGCTTCGTTTTAAGACTCAAAATTTGAAACAGTCGATAGAGGAAAGATTATGCTTTCAGGTAAAGTAAATTTATAAAATTAGATTTTTCAGCAAAAATTACATGCTTTGGCTCGTAGCAGAGAATCATATACCGCAACTTTTTGGGGGTTTTCGGGTAAGCCGTCACATATGGGACATTCAAAATATCCCGTTGAGAACCGGGTTAATAAGAAAAATGCACCCATTTTTAAAATAGCAAACGATTTCAGGTTTCCTTCACTTGCAATGAACTGTATTGTTGCGTGGTTCATCAATACACGTGTCGGGTACGCGGACGTTTTGCTTTGAAACCATAACAAGGAACAGTTTGTTCTTCTTTTGTTCAACATCATGTGGCAATTATCTAAACCATTCATAGCCTCAACTGACTACAGCTCATTTATCTCATTATAAAGTACTCGGAAACATGATTATAGGAGGTCATATTGCACGTGTGCATTTCTGGGAAAAAATACCGACAGTAGAAAGTGCCTACGTCACTTTGTCTTAAAGGTAGTTCAGATGCGTCAAATTCAGATGCGCGGCGCCATCTTGCGTACGCGTTGCGCACGGTGCGTGATGCACGTTAGCTCAGTGTCATGCGGTGCGCGCAAACTAGCCTAGTTCAAAATGGCGACCCGCTGTGTAGCATCCCCACGCTTGATGCCCTTTAAGAGCTAGTAAGTCAAACTTTTAGGCAAAGTTTCTCAAGTTATGTATGATTAAGTTTGTGGAAACAATTCAAGGAAGGAAAGTTTTTAAGTTGACAATATCTAAACCCTTCGTATCCTAAATTCATGCAATTTCTGCTGAATTATCTGTTAAAGGGATTTAGTAACTTTGTTGGCAAGTGCAAAAAGTGATGAGTGGTTGATAAAATGTGTATGGAGTGATCCGATATGTCCACAAAGTAATTTGTGATAATTTCACGTTAATTTGATTTTTTTGGCCGAAAAATTAGCAAAAATGCAGTTATATTCACTAGTTCATGCACTTACTTTGTACACGGCATGAAATTATCCCGTAGACAATATAACTGAACACTATATTAAATATCTTTTGAACGAAATGGAAATTTGAAAAACCGAAACCTGTCCCGTGTTTTTATTGTTAATATGAGTATATGAGAGAACCACTAGAGTTCCAAGTAAGTTTTGAGGATTTGGACAATGTTAATACTACCTAAGTCCCTTTACAGTATCATTGTCGGAGACCACATTGCAAGTATGCATTCCGGGGATGAAAGTTCAGAAGTTGTACATGTAGGATTATGCAACTATGTCTTAAAGCCAAACGACAGTACTGGGAAACGCCCCACACACAAAACATGAAAAATACACTTTTATCACCAACCATGTGAAAGAATATGTCATAAAGTATCTGTTAATCTAAATATTTGACAAATACTGCGTTGAAATTGAATATTTGAGCAATAAAATGTTCGAAATAAAAACTGTTAATGCAATAACACAATCAAACCGAATGTTCGCGGCTGCGTGCGATACCTATGGCAAATACAGCACCATTCGAACCGTTCGAAGCCTCAATTACAGATGATTTATTTCTTTAAGATAGAAGGTAACATTGTCGGAGGTCATATTGCAAGCGTGAATTTCGGGGATGAAATTTCAGTAGTCTAAAGGGCTTGTAATACATACGTTTTATGAATACATTTTTACCAAGGTTAGTCGTCTAGACTTATTGGCCCGTATTCACAAAGGAGGTTTGTACAAACCCCGGTTCAAACCGCGGTTTACATCTATGGAATGCCAATTGTAAACTGATGGAGAGAGAATGTGTACCATCAACATTGTTAACAAGTAAGGTATTTACATTCTCTCTCCATCAGTTTACAATTGGCATTCCATAGATGTAAACCGCGGTTTGAACCGGGGTTTGTACAAACCTCCTTTGTGAATACGGGCCATTGATATGACTGTTTTGTAAAGACTGTACGTTTAATGCTCCTATGAACAACGTGTTTTTCATTAATTTTCTGTTTGTTTGTTCTGCTTTTTTGTATTGTTTTCTTACTCGTGTAACGATTCCGTTGCCATTTTCATGGACAATTTTGCAAGCGTAGGCAATCAAATATATGATTTTGTATTTAATGTATTACAGTCAAACCTGCTAATGCAACCACCTGTCTATAGCGACCACCTGCTCATAACGACCGCTGTCTGGTGCCCCCCCCCCCCCCTGAAAAAGTATGTGCTAAGAGACCTGCGTAATGCGACCACCTGCCTAAGGCGACCAGCGACCACCCTATTTGGTTTACGACCAAAAAATGCATCTTGACTTTAGAATTCTGTTTTAATTTCACTTAAAAAGATTATGCAAACATTTAATACCATTTAAAGTGATCCGCGTAAAGTGTCAGATATTGCACAAACTGACATTTGAGACTTCAATCCTATATCAATATCATTGTAAAATAGAATTGAAAGATTTGTGAAAGTTTGAAAGAAAACGAACACTGTTTACCTAGTGAAAAGACGAATATTGAGTTCATATTTTATCACCGAATACTGATGGCTTGTCATGGAATTGTCGCAGTAATGAATGATCCGTTTGAGATATTCGCACCTACCCAGGGGGCAAACCACCATTTTTTTAGGATTTCAGCTTTTGCCTGTTGTAAAAGGTTGGCCACCAGAAATGACTTCTAGGACCTTCTAGGATCACAACCTAGGTGGACAACCTCGCGAACTAGCTACTGGAAGTCCACAGGATGAGTTTCAAGAAAACCACACCTAACATGCCTAATGCACTAAATAGTGTGTTTTAGCCCTAGGGGTCATGAATACCCAGTCACACAATTACACCACAATGCATGGTGATACAAGCTTGTTATTTCATGGAGGTCTTCTCTAGAGTCTTGCGCATGATTTGATACCAAATTTGAGCATATTGCATCTCTGGTTACTGTGTCACACGTCGTTACAACGTGATGTGTCTCACATGGACGTGGAATTTCGAATACAGCGCTTATGTATGAAATGCAAATAACTCCTTAAGAGTTAATAATAGGCTATATTTTGATCTTTATAAACTTAATTTGATTTGAATTACCTATTAAGAGCATTATACAATGACACCAACTATGTAAATAAATAAATCAATACAAAACAAAAGCAATAAAAACAATCAAATACATAAGAATATGAGTTGTCAATGTATTAATTTGTTTAGATTGCGATAAAATGATACAAAATCCATCTATAACTTCATAATTTGAATCATTATACGGAGGAGGTGTGTATGTGTGTGTGCGTGTGTGTGTGTGTGGGAGGTGTGTGTGTTTATGTGTGTGTGTGTGTGTGTGTGTGTGTGTGTATGTGTGTGTGTGTGTGTGTGTATGCGTGTGTGTAGTTTTGTGGGGGTTTTGGAGGGGGTCACAAGACCATCCGTGGACTCTAAAAATAATTATAATCGAGGACTACTCACCCAGTATGGACGAAGTGTAACTAAAGTTTTACAAGTTCAAAGCAGAGTCTCTTACTAGTTCTTAAATTAGGTACATTATGAAGCTTGGAAGAGGGTACTATTATTAAGGATTGGCCCCAGAAGTCGCTTATAGGATCTTCTAGGAACACAACCTGTGTGCAAAACCTTGCGGACTATCTGCTGGAAGTCCACGTCAAGCGTATATTGAAGAAAAAAAACTGTCTACACTAAACCACTCATCTCTACCGTGTTGAAATATATGCTGTACCTTCATACATCATGATCTATGTCGTGTCATAGGGGATGAAGAGCTGTAGTCGAGGTCATGGCAGCAGTGGAAACCAAACCGTACACAGCAACAGCACATTCCCTCAGGAACATATCAAATGTGCAGTGTTCCGGTCAAATAAAACCTCACCAACGTGAAAAGGGGGTGTCTGAAGGCACTAACAGGGTCTTATTCCAGTGAGAAGAAGAAGACAAGACTTATGACGCTCAACACCTTCTACACCTTAACAAGAATCTCAAGAAGAAAAGAGGAAAAAACAGCTGCACCAGGCAATTGCAATGAAGTTCTGCGCATGACACTGATTTTTGCTAGTGGTAGACAGCTTGACATGTATGACTTTATAAAAAAGCATGAGTTCAAGGAACCCGGCAGTAAGTGAAGTGGTAGGAAGACTAGCCTAGTGAATTTCTACAAGAAGAAACCAAAGTGCCAAACTAAATGTTTCTGATTTGCCTTAGGATAACAGAAATAACAGCAGTGGTCCTTTCACAAAGGTGAAACATTTTAAGCAATTCCAAAGCATGGAACCGCCTTCTTCATGTATAGGAACAGTTATTCTAGCACCATTTAAAGGACAATGACATCCAGACAAATTGTTGTATGCACTATAAGACACTAAATATAATGAATAGTCTCTGAAAATTTGAGCACAATTGGTCAAGAAATAAGAAAACTATGGCTCTTTGAAAAGAGCCATGTATTTCTTCGAGTGACTCAAATTGGCAACGCACTCTGGCAAAGTTGTGGACAACTCCCCATACATTTTGTACACACAATTTCAGTTTTCTTCAATTTTCTCAAAATTTATGTTTACCCTTCGTTCGAGTTCAACATATGTTTTGTAGAATGCTTTTATACATAACATATTATGAGTTGGGGGAATGGAAAAATGTGACTATGAAGAAAACTGTAAAAATGGGAACATTTGTGTACAAAACATATGGGGAGTTGTCCACACACTTATCAGAGTGCGTTGCCAATTTGAGTTCCCCATAGGAATAAATGGACATCTTCAAAGAGCCGTAGTTTTCTTGTTTCTTACCCGATTATGCTCTAACTTTCAGAGATTATTCTTCTTAATCCCTTCAAGACTATGAAAGCAACATTTTGCTTGGGTTTCATTGCCCTTTAACACATCAACATAATATTGTCTTGCCCAGGCTTGCTGTGTAGTTGACACTAGAAAGGCTTGTCCATCATTGAGGGACTATTCAAACTCTGTACATGATGAAATGTTTGGCTTGGGAATGTGTGCATTTGTATCAATGTTGGCATGAGAAGCTCGTTTGAGACAAATGAGAAAATGCGTCCTCTTTAGGAGGCAGTAGCTTCAAGAGAGTTGACTCGTTGTTCAAGAACTTTTAAACTCTCAGTTTTCCCAGATCGGAATCCTTAAACTGGTCTGCTTTGGTGTTGTACACATCCATTGTGAGTTCTCGTGTCCGAGTGATACTGTCATCTGTTAAAGCAGTGGCAGGGTGGTTTTTTTTACCAGCAGTGTCAATATGTTCCGATTCTGGGCTGTCCTCATCCACAGCTCTGAGAGATCAGTGAGACGTGCTTGTGACGTCAGGTGTCATTGGCATGAATAACTACTCAGTCGACTCTGTTAACTACCCTGTTGCAGAATGTGTACAATAAGACCCTTGTAACAGCCTCTTCATGCCTGTTGTGTAAATCCAAGGGCAGGAACCTTCATCGCAGACCCCACTGTGAGAACAACGCTCTTTTCTTTCTTCCTTGAATCCACCACCTATGTATAGATGGCTTTGACCAAGCTAAGGTTCAAGCTGTCCTTAATAACACCACCTTTCACAGGGTTAGCTCAAAATGTTTGTTTTGGTAGCTTGATATCGTGAAAAACTCCTGTGGATCAGGAGCTGCGCATTTCCCACTGACTTCATAGACTTTGGCTCATTTGGATAGGACACACCTCTGTTCCTGTTAAGCAGACTTCAGGCTGGCCTACAAAAGTGTATGATATCAGTACCGAAAGGAAATTCTTCCAGCAACAGATTTGCGTGCCATTCAGTGACTGCCTCAAATGCTTCACCTTTATGAGATGGCCAGTGACATATGGCGCACATTGCACCTACAACCACTGTTCTTTTACAGTTCGGTTGTCATTGACATTGACTACAACCTCTTTATCCCTGATGACAAGATTCTGACCAGTGTATGGTGTGGGCTGGATGAATGGAGATGCATCATAGAGGGAGCATACACTTCAACTCTGTTTGTAGAGATGGCTGCATTTAGTGGGTGTTTTGTAGATGCTTTTCAAGTTCCAATTCATGTGGACTTCCAGCAGCTAGTCCAACTAGGTTGTGTTTGTAGAAGGTCATATAAGTCATTTATGTGGGCAAACCTTTAACATGAGCCAACTATGTTCATGTCTGTTACACCTCCTTTGCTAGCTTCACGATGTAACTCCTTTAGACTTAGAATGAGACTCGCCCTAAAACGTGTCATGTAAGTCTACAGACACACTTCGTCCAAACTGAGTGGGTAGACCTCGATTATAATTATTTTTGGAGTCCATTGATGAAAGGCTGGTCTTTTGAACACCCCCTTCCCTCCTCCCCTGTATCTCATTCAAGCGATAAGCTTAATATGTGATTTTGTGGATATATTTTGTATCATTTGATATAGTAATTTAACCACATCTAAACAAATTATTACATTAACAACTCATATTCTTATGTATGTCATTGTTTTGTATTGCTTATGTTTGTTATTGTTTATTAATTTACATACTTAGTTTCATTATATCATGCTCTTAGTAGTTATCTAAAATGCGAATTACGTTTTTAAAGATCGAAATGTAGCCTATTTTTCATTTATAAGAATTAAGTTGCCTTTTATAGTATATGCGCTGTATACGAATTCCACGTCCGTATGTGACGTATCACGTTGTAACGACGTGTGACACAGTAACCAAAGATGCAATATGCTCAAATTTGGTATCAAACGATGCGCAAGACTCTAGGGAAGACCTCCATGAAACACAAGCTGGAATCAGCAGTGCATTGTGGTGTAATTGTGCAAGATGTGTGACTGGGTATTCATGACCCCTAAGGCTAAAACACACGATTTAGTGCATTAGGTATGTGGTTTTCTTGAAACTCATCCTGTGGACTTCCAGTAGCTAGTTCGCGAGGTTGTCCACCTAGGTTGTGATCCTAGAGGGTCCTAGAAGCCATTTCTGGTGACCAACCTTTCACAACAGGCAAAAGCTGATAAACCCCTTTTGCCCCCTGGGTAACCCGTGTATTTTTACACACGTAGTACATAATTCATGGAATTTGAACTCGCTCGGCTCAAAGTTCAATCTCCAGAATGTTTTCACGGGTGCTGCATGCGGACGTTCTCAGCTAAGACAATTGTACTTTTTTCAATTGCGTTGATTAACGCTTTAGAAATAATGATTTTCAATGATAATTATCTTCATACTAAAGGGACATTTGAAAAAACCGAACCCTATTTTATTCTTCTCTTACCATAAGCTAAACGACACGGCAGAAGAGAAACGAGGAAGCTCCAAGTATTTTTCGTGGAGTTAGTCACTTTACCTGTGTCACTTTAAATATAATGCCAATATATAATTTCATTTTAAACAATGCATCTTGACTTTAGAATTCTGTTTGATCTGCAGCGCTCACTAGCCGCCGCGCCGCGCTCAGCGCATGCACTTTAGCGTAGCTGATTCTCTCATGATGAGTAAATAAATGACACATTTTGAAATTTTAATTTCACTTAAAAGATTATGCAAACATTTAATACCATTTAAAATATAATGCCAATATATAATTTAATTTTGTTTGTTTGTTATGCATGCAGCAATTACTAAATGAAATATGGACTCATGCGTGTAAACAGATGCCAATTAATAACACATGTGCATGTAGGCACAATATGCGACCAGAAATTCAAAATGGCCGCAAACCTGTCTTATGCGACTACCTGTCTATAGCGACTACTTTTCGCCGGTCCCTTGAGCGGTCGCTATAGACAGGTTTGACTGTATATGTTAACATATTTTGTAAAATGTGCCCATCCTGCAGATGTTTTGGGCAATTACAGACATGGAAGTAACCAATTATATTTAAATGTAATAAAACTAATGCTCCAAACTTCCCCTATTGAAAAGCAAATCGTAACACATCCCTGGGCATTGAGATACCCTTAACATGGTTAAAGAGAAAGTTTCCCCATCATCTATTTACCTTTGATTAAGTTCTCTACACATTAAACATCAATGGCAACCTCCACGCTGTACGCGATGAATGGGATTAGCCCGTACATGCAGCGAGTGACTTTAAATGATGCTCATCCCTTGCAAAAAAGGGCCAACGCGTTAATGTGTAGAGAATATAATTAAAGGTAAATAGATGTTGGGTAAACTTTCCCTTTAAAGTGATCCATTAACTTTGTACAATGTCAACCAGAATCACCAGGAGCTTTCACACTTGTATTGTACCTTGTTGTTTGGTTTATGGAAACATAATAATGAAGTGGGTTTTGATTTTTTTTAAATGTCTCCATAATCATGGAAATATTTGAGATTTAATTTGAAAGCATATTAGTCCGTGGGCCAGAGGGGTCTACCTGTGACCCCCCCTATGATCATCCGACTTGGGTGTCATTTTGTTCATTGATATGTCTAATGTTAGAAACAAAATGTTAACAAGAAAAAAACTCATATACACTATGTTTTTTTACTACTTTTTGGGAGGTATGTCAAAATAGCACTTTTTCATTTTTGCTGCATTTCTTAGGGTTGGTGAAAATTGAGATTGCGTTAAGTGCTCTCATTTGATAATGGCTAGGTCTTTATCAACTAAATTTTGCTGATACATATTTTTATATATGCCTAAGACACAGGAAAAGTTTCATGGTCAAAGTTGATTGGCTTTCATATGATTATGACGTCATCAAATTTGCATATGAAAAATCATGGGAATTTCAGTAAACAAAACGGTCAAAAAAACAATGTTCATTAGTATAGTTTATTTTTTTCACCATGAGAATGATGATAATGAGCTTAAACTTATTATGTCTATTTCTGAAAGTATATTCCAATCAGAAATGCTATTATCCTTTGAATATATTGTACAAAAATGACATTTTTTATTACGTAATCACCATGCGTCATATGCAAATGTAAGGCATATGATGGCCATTTTGTGTAGGGCAAAAATCGGTACATATTGCTCCCTCTTTAATTTCTTTATTTTAGAACCAATCACTCTCATATTTGGCACATATGTAGACCTAGTATGGCTCTTCTGTTTGCAATAAGTAGAATTTCAAAAGGTCATCATATGAGGGCGCTATTTACTAAAATTTGATAAAAACATACAAAATCCTTTAAATTCCGATAAAAATGTTTTTTTTCTCTATCTGCCTGATTTGTATAGACAACTTGACATTTTGTTTGCATTATTATGCAACTTTACTTTTCCTAGAATGAAATTAAAGACTGTTATGTTGTATCTTATATCTTTTAGCGTATAGATAAGGCATAACTCCCTCTAGATTGTACCCTAAAAGTGCAATAGGGAATACAGTGCGCTACACATAATTAACTATTTCGATTATTTATTCAATCCTAACCTGAATCTAGTCCTGAGTGAGATTTGCGATAGCATGTTTATTACGATATAAAATTAAGGCAAAATGTATCGGGACGTCTTGCCAGAAACTTGTTTTTTCTAAATATTTTGTATTATTATCTTTGGCATCACTTTTTTTTTCAGAGAAGAGAACAAATACGTCTCGTTGACAAGTTCATTATTTGATCCCTCCTCAATTATGAGTTTTTGTCTCAAACTGATGGTTCTGTGTTGACAAATGGATTTTGCTTCATCAGTTTCCAAGTCCATACTTGTACGAGGACGATACTAATATATATTTTAATTTTTACGGGCTAATTAAGGCAAAAACTGTCTGAATGTGACCTTCAAAGTGAATTAATAAATACATTGCGATATGATGTTTTTACGTACCATTTGTTCGGGCCAGTTAATCTAGCACTGGGTAAGTTGTTTCTGTCTGAATATATTTACGAATAAAAACATAACAAACACAAAATACATCTAGTCAGATTTAAAAAGAAAAATTTTAACTCTATTACTTGTTTGCTTGGACCACCATTTTGGTCAGACAAGGGAACAGCATACTACGTTTCATTAACAAGGATAAACATTATTTTCTTAAAATTAAAAAAAAGTTCACATTTGATAATACGGGAACTTCATGTTTATAAGTTTGGGATTACTAATGCAGTATTTTTTACACGCTATACCAGAGAAACAGAGAGTTAACCAAACTTATAGCATAGGAGCAGTCTGTGTGTACAGAATTGTTGTGTATCTTCTGCAATTCGTTTTCTTTAATAAAGATGAAGCATACTATTCATATTCATCAAGCAGGATTTGACATCAATGTTTATTTAGAGCAATTAAGTGGAGACATTCCATTAGTCATTGACACATGTGAATGGTAAAGATAAAGTTGTAGCCGTTCAATATAATTTGGTCTTCCTCAGAACCCTATATTTGGAAGGATCACGGCCTGAAAAGCCACTATGGCAACATTGTTGATATCGATTCGCTGTTTTATCCCCTGTGTGGGAAACGGTGGCAGAGCATACACACTTTTAAGCTTAAATAACAACGAAGGAATAAACGACACATATCTGTCGAACTCTTTCCTTTTAAATGTATTTTCTGTAGGAGATATCCATGGCATAAATAAGCTACAAATATCAATGTGGCCATGTCGATAACAAACGGTAAGAAACCCTGGTCAACCATCATCATCAATGACCCGAAGGGGGAGGGGGGGGGGGTGGGGGGGTACTCATGTATATTTGCAATACAGGTATGTGTCGCTTCAAAGACCCCTGTTTTTACAGCCGATCCGGCCGCTCCTAAGGTTCCCATTTTCATTTTGAAAAAGCCAATCGCCGTTCCTATAAGTCTCATTTTCATCAAAACAATACAGGGCCGCTTTTTTTCAGAGCTCTGCCTCGATAATAGTTGGCGATAGACAAGTGTTGTAGATAAGTCTACCTTTTCTACGTGGTAGGATATCTCCCGTACAGTGAAGGCATTATCTGCTGCAGATTGATAAACTGTTTGCTTTCAAAGGAGATTATCGGTTGTTTGTGTTTATTACCCCCACCTTTAATAGCAGTTTGGAGCTTGTTTCATTCATCATTTCGTACCACCATACAACTTTCTGCCAATGTCGGGCAAATCTGAGCGCTACGTCGTTGGCCTCTGTCGGATCTTTGATTGTGCACATTCCATGTACCATATCACAACTAGGCAGGTGGTCAATGATCTGAGGGGCTTGACCGCACTCGCATTCTGATGCACCTTCGATGTATCCCCAGTTCAACATGTTGGCTTGCATCTTCCCACGCCTGCCAAAGCCTATTCCGGCTACGCAAAGTCACCTAGGGATGCATGTTTGAATCCTGTGGACAGTTTCTCTGACGGCACCATAGGCGTAGGCTACCGATATGTCCTAGAGCTCAGCCTCTCTTCCCAGAGTTTGAGCCTTCTTGAAGACACGCTGTAGTCCAGGGGTTCAACAGATCATGAAATGAAGCTTTTCCGTGACTTAAAGCGCCGAGGATGCAGTGGGTAGACATGGAGTGGGTGTCCTTCACCTCTGTTTGTCTCAGCCGTTCCTCCTGGCTAGCAGCAGCCCTCCTTATTACAGCTGGGATGCGATGCCAGAGATTAGGTATACGTTATTAGTTCTCGTTCGTCTCATACATCATGATATAACGGCAACTTTTGTTCTTCTTGGCATGTGCTGAGCTTTCCCATACCCGTGCAGACATATTCTGCAACATAGTAACAGAGAGCCAGAGCTGATTGTTGTTTGGTTTGCACCCCACTTGGATGTGCTCAGTTTGTCAAGAAAGGCATTCGTGGAGCTGACCTTCCTGGGTGATACAGGCCTTGTACTCTTGAAAGATCTATCTAAGTTCACCCCTATGTAGACAGGACTATCACAGTGTGCCCGTCTAGTTCCATTCCAAGTGATCTTCAGTTTCTGGTTTGCATGCATGTTCTTCAGATGAAAGGCGCATATTTGAGATTTAGTTTAATTGAATTAGCCTTCAGATGGTTCTCTTTGTAGTACAAGTATAGGTTGGTAAATCCCTCACACAAGGTGGATTCTGCCTGAGGGAATTTATCACTGTGGGTGGTGATACACACGTCGTCTAATAGATGAAACTCCTGGTCTCAGAATAGATATAGGTTGATCGTTAACATAGATGTTGACATGGGCGGCGCGTAGATACTTCCGTATCACCCCCCCCCCCCCCCCCTGATGAATAGGTATCAATGACAGATCTACGCCCATGGATGTTGAACAGAGTTTGGCCAGAATGCTTCCTGCGCCAACGACACTTCTTTCCAGACAGCTCGACGAAGAAGCGTCTGTTTTCAATCAGGGTCTACACCATGTCGGTGAAGTGCATGTTGGTTACATTCAGTAGTTTGTGTAGAGTCTGTGCACAGTAGCATAGAGGTCTACAAACACAAATCCAGTTAAGACATTTACTGGAAAACATCTTCTATATGTTGGGTAGGGTTAAGCAGTTGTCTTGTGCAATACTTCCTAGGCTGGAATCATGCCTGTTCATTCATCAGAGATGGTTATACAACTGCACTTAGGTGGGTGCCTGGGTGGGTCAGAATTAGTCGCTCGAACAGCTTAAAGGTGTGGGAAAGGAGTGAGACTGGTCTGTAACGCT
The DNA here is from genome assembly GCA_037951105.1 of Echinarachnius parma. Lineage (NCBI taxonomy): Eukaryota > Metazoa > Echinodermata > Echinoidea > Clypeasteroida > Echinarachniidae > Echinarachnius > Echinarachnius parma. The sequence continues at coordinate 19,258 of JBAMJV010013204.1, forward strand.
TTGTTGCTGATGGGTCTTTTTTTGGAGCGTGCATGGCATGTTCTGATGGATGTCGTTCCATGACAGGGAAAGTGTCCTCCCAACAGTTATCCACACATGTAAATTGTTCAGGATTGTGGTGAGTGTGATCTTAATGTCAGAGATTCCTTTTTTTTGTTTTTGTGCTCTTGACAACCATTCACAAGTTTTCAGCATAAATTAAAAATGCTTCAGCAGTTTGGTTAAGTGAAATCAATTGTAATCTCATTTACATGTTTAGGATGAGCCAGTGGCTTACAGTTCCATATGCATAGACAGCAGTTGGTTTTAAGCCATCTTCTATGGACTGTGGCAAATTAATTACTTAGCTCGTGATTTAGTATTGGTCATGAGCCAGCCTGCCCAATATTGGGGTGCTCTTTTGTGATTGCATGGTGCTGGTTTAGGATAAAGCGCTTCAAAAGCTTAAACATGTGGCACAGAAGGCAGATGCTAAATTATTTTATCATTCTTTATGATAATTTCCTAGCATAAAGATAGTGATACTTTGGCATTATATCTGATCACTACAGTAAATGAGACAGACGGTGTAATGCTTAAGTTCCGTGATAAAATTCGAGGTATACACTATTTGTCACCCGTATTTGCTTATACCATTTATTTAAAGTAAAGAAAAACAAACAGCATGAAATATGGAATCTAACTGACATCAGCTAAATTGCCACAACCATGCGTTCACAGGCCTTCATGCTAACAGATCATTTGTGAGGTGTCAGTGATTAACTGAATGTATTTAGTATCCCGTGTAAATGTATTATGAATATTGAGACATAGTACGTTTATTTTAGTAAAAAATAAGAGCGCAAATGTTGCAAAAGGAGTTAACAGTTCTACACACACAGACATTCCCCTGCATGTGCCTCTATAAATTCCAGACAACTTTTCAAGATCTAAAACATTTTTCAATGTGGTCGTTAACTTTAATTTGCATTCAATTCATTTGCTACTTTCTGTCACCATGGTAATCATTTAAAGGCATGAATGTGTACTCATCTAGTTGTCACATGAAGTTTCTGTCACTTTTGGAGGGTAGGTATATCAAATAATGAACTGTAAACAAGAGATGTTCATTTGTTCTCTTTTCTGAAACAAACAAACGTGATGCCAAACAGAAGTATAATTCAAATATTAAAAAACAAGTTTCTGACCAGAATTTTCCCAAAACATTTTGTCTTAACTTGATATTGGAGTACATGCTATCAAAAATCTGACTCAGGACTAGATATACATAGGGTTACTACTAAGTGAATAATCTGAAATTGTTTGTATGTAGCGCAATGTAATCCCCATTCCACTTTTAAGGTACAATTCAGTCTGAGTTATAACTAATTTAGACCCTAAAATATACAAGAAACAACATAACAATCTTCAATTTCATTCTAGGGAAAGTAGGTTGCATAATAATGCAAATAAAATGTCAAGATGTCTATACGAATCAGACAGATAGAGAAAAAATAAAAATTGTATCAGAATATATAGGATTTTGTATGTTTTTATTAAATTTTAGTAAATAGCGCCCTCATTTGATGACCTTTTGAAATTCTACTTATTGCAAACTGACGAGCCCTACTAGTTCTACATATGTGCCAAATATGAGAGTGATTGGTTCTAAAAAAAAAAGAAATTAAAGAGGGAGCAATATGTACCGTTTTGTGCCCTACACAAAATGGCCATCATATGCCTTACAATTGCATATGACGCATGGTGATTACGTAATAAAAAATGTAATTTTTGTACATTATATTCAAAGGATAATAGCATTTATGATTTGAATATACTTTCATAAATAGACATAATAAGTTTAAGCTCATTATCATCATTTTCATGGTGAAAAAAATTAACTATACTAATGAACATTGTTTTTTTGACCGTTTTGTTTACGGAAATTCCAATGATTTTTCATATGCAAATTTGATGACGTCATAATTATATGAAGCCAATCAACTTTGACCATGAAACTTTTCCTGTGTCTTAGGCATATATAAAAATATGTATCAGCAAAATTTAGTTGATAAAGACCTAGCCATTATCAAATGAGAGCACTTAACGCAATCTCAATTTTCACCGACCCTAAGAAATGCAGCAAAAAATGAAAAAGTGCTATTTTTACATATATCCAAAAAAGTGGTTAAAAAACATAGTGTATATGAGTTTTTTTCTTGTTAACATTTTGTTTCTAACATTAGACATATCAATGAACAAAATGACACCCAAGTCGGAGGATCATAGGGGGGGGGGGGGGGGGGGGGGGGTCACAGGTAGACCCCTCTGGCCCACGGACTATATATATAGACGGTTTCCGACCGTAGTCAAGAGTATCCGAATTCGGATACTCAATCGTCCATAGTATCCGAATTCGGATCAGACATTGATTTTCACTGTTTTCACTAGGTAAACTTTATTCCTTTTCTATGAAACTCTAACATATCATTCTCAAGAATCTTATGATGAAATTGGTAAATAACTGAAGTTTCTAACATTACTTTTGGGGAAAATATAGAGTTAATGGATCACTTTAATGTGACTAGGTGCGTCAACCCACAATACCAGGAAATATTATATAATTGGCCACCGGATCTAAATAAGAGCGTACGTGCGTTAATACTGTTTGTACTAATTGTGTATATTTCTTCTTTCTTCTTCTTCTTTTTGTTTCCATATGCCACTTTCGTAGGAAACATGTTCCAGATTTCTATTCATGTACACGGGCGAGTATGAATGCCAATTGTAAGAGTGATTCAAGGAGACCGCATTGGCAATGAAAATGGCGTCCATTGTTCTTGACCGAAAATCAGTCTTTATTTCGACGGTTTTTTCACTTAAAATGCGTCTGGCTCAATTGACTGTCTCCACTTCCGTGCAGATGTCAGATTTATTTTTGAAGAAAACCCAATAATTTAAAGGGATAGTTAAGTTTTGGTATATAGTAGGCGCTTCTAGAAATAATTTTTTTGTGAGGTGATGAAAAACCAAGTGTAATATTTGTAACAGCTTTTTAAAAGATAAAATAAACTTTATTTGATCACAATCGGTTCAGAAACAGCAGACATATCAATAAATATATCCGATTGGAATAAATGTGGGACCAACATTTATTCGATAAGTTAATAAAAACATGAATATAATGCCTACAAACAAAGGGATAGTTAAGTTTTGGTATATAGTAGGCGCTTCTAGAAATAATTTTTTTGTGAGGTGATGAAAAACCAAGTGTAATATTTGTAACAGCTTTTTAAAAGATAAAATAAACTTTATTTTATCACAATCGGTTCAGAAACAGCAGAAATATCAATAAATATATCCGATTGGAATAAATGTGGGACCAACATTTATTCGATAAGTTAATAAAAACATGAATCTAATGCCTAAAAACTTTTTCGAAAAATACCTAGGTTGTTTTGAAATATTGTTGATGATCTCTCTATTGAATTAATATTTTTAAAAAGTATCAAATTCACAATTTTTTCATAAGAATTGTTAAAAGACAATATGTTTTTAGAGAGCACTCTCGTGTGTTTTAATGACTGCTTTTTGAATGATAACAGACTCCTGACTTTAATATTGCAAGCCCCATATGGTAGTTGATAACTTAATACCGTGAACAGGTTGAACGTGACCTTTAATGAAGTGGTAACGTGTTGCTAAAACCGCTTTATGGAACATGATTTGGCCCAATATAAAAGAAGTATCGTTTTATTCACCTTCTCACATTAAAGCATATAATGTTACAATGTTGATATTGTAATTATATGACATTCTGAACATAATTATCTGGTGACGTGTTGCTAATTGATTAACAACCGCCAGATGTTCCAGTTCAAAGTAACTGTTTTCATTTTATTAAAAACTAAAGCGCCTCTGTATGGATATTCTAGCTGTTTCTGGAAAAGTATTGATCTTACAAATGATACTTTTTTTTTTTTTTGTATGTTATATATCAGATACTACACACCAAGTTTCTTTGTAACTCACACAAGAGAAGTATTGTTGAAAAACGCCCTCTCAACCTGTACTTAACTAGCCATTTAAAAGGATCTAGTAACTACATCATGTGCAAAAACTGACGGAGAATTGATAAAATGTGTATATCTGTGATCGGTATGTTCACTGAGCGATGTGTGAAAATTCCACGGTATACACGACTGTATACACGACTGCAAAGTGATATTCACTAACTCAATGCACTGACTTTGTACATAGTTGATATTCTCCACGAGAGATATTCAAATCGGAACACTTCAATCATACATATCTTTATAGCGAAAGAGAAATTTGTAAAACCGAAACCTGTTCCATGCTTATTTTAGTAAATTTACAACTACTTCTTCTTCTTCTTCTTCTTCTTCTTCTTCTTGCATATGAGGCAGCGCTGCTCCTCCACGACATCTTTTAATGACTGTTTTTTAATGATAACAGACTCCTGACTTAGTCGTTTGTAAGTTGTTCTACCTTTTCGGTATGATGGAGTTGTAATTATTAGTTCGTAATGATATGGTGCAAGTTTTGGTTACTAAAATTCAGTTTGACAAGAACTGTTTTGTCCCTATTTCTGACTAGCTTTGTTCATGCTCCAATATCCGGTGCAGAATTGATCACACCACGTGGTCTGAGTGCCGAAGTGTAACGTCACAACTATCAATTGCCATGGGCAATGGTTATAAACAATGTCAGGCAAGCCAACACAATGCTGACCTATACAGGTTGCAAAGAAGGTTCCAACTAAATGGAAAATTGTCCTGGGTTCACAATATCACGACTCATAACAATAACCAAGATTCATGTAATAAAAATATCTGAATATCAAAGTTTAAAAGCATTTACATACATTGTACAAAAATAATTAAAAAAAAAACATTATGAACATTGAGAAACGGCAAGTAGTGGAGAGCGAGATAAGGACAAAACAGGATCATAGGAAAATGCTATATATTAGCTCCAACCCACTCCCCAAAGCACGAATCAAAGGACGAGTTGTTAAGAACCATTATTATGTTTCACACAATAATGTGACACCCACTCCATCTAACTGGTAATTCATCGCTTGGTTCACACCCATTTCATATGCAATCAATCTCAGCTCATAGGAAAAGGCTATATTTTAGCTCCAACCCACTCCCCAAAGCACGAATCAAAGGACGAGTTGTTAAGAACCATTATTATGTTTCACACAAGAATGTGACACCCGCTCCATCTAACTGGTAACTCATCGCTTGGTTCACACCCATTTCATATACAATCAATCAATCCCAGCTTTCAAAGGTTTAGGTTTAAAGTGTAGAGATAAGAATTAGGTTTACAGTAAGGAATAGGCGGCGGCTGGGGGGTTAAAGGGACTTAGTATTATTGTCCAAATCCTCAAAATCCAATTTAATCCATACCTTGTTGTATTCGTATTAACAATAAAAGCATGGGACAGCTTTCGGTTTTTCAAATTTCCCTTTTTTTCGTTAAAAAGATATTCACGAGTGAAGTGTTCAGACGTTACATTATCCACATTACATTATCGTCGAAACCGTGTACAAAGTGAGTGCAATGAGTTAGTAAATATAACTTTGCATTTTTGCTCATTACTCGGCCATATAACGTCCATTTAACTTGAAATGTTCACACAACACCCAATGGACATTCATTACTTGTTGCACATGTCAACAAAGTTACTAGATTCCTTTAAGGTCAGGTTTGAGTTTAGGATTGGGTCGAGTAGGGTTGTGGGGAAAGGGGGTTGCTGCAGGCATCGTGTAGGATTGTGTTCAGGGTTGGGGCCGAGTAGGGTTGTGGGAAAGGGGGTTGCTGTAGGCATCGTGTAGGATTGTGTTCAGGGTCGGGGTCGAGTAGGGTTGTGGGGAAAGGGGTTTCTGCAGGCATCTTGTAGGATTGTGTTCAGGGTTGGGGTCGAGTAGGGTTGTGGGGAAAGGGCGTTTCTGCAGGCATCGTGTAGGATTGTGTTCAGGGTTGGGGTCGAGTAGGGTTGTGGGAAAGGGGTTGCTGTAGGCATCGTGTAGGATTGTGTTCAGGTTTGGGGTCGAGTAGGGTTGTGGGGAAAGGGCGTTTCTGCAGGCATCGTGTAGGATTGTGTTCAGGTTTGGGGTCGAGTAGGGTTGTGGGGAAAGGGCGTTTCTGCAGGCATCGTGTAGGATTGTGTTCAGGGTTGGGGTCGAGTAGGGTTGTGGGGAAAAGGCGTTTCTGCAGGCATCGTGTAGGATTGTGTTCAGGGTCGGGGTCGAGTAGGGTTGTGGGGAAAGGGGTTTCTGCAGGCATCGTGTAGGATTGTGTTCAGGGTTGGGGTCGAGTAGGGTTGTGGGGAAAGGGCGTTTCTGCAGGCATCGTGTAGGATTGTGTTCAGGGTTGGGGTCGAGTAGGGTTGTGGGGAAAGGGCGTTTCTGCAGGCATCGTGTAGGATTGTGTTCAGGGTTGGGGTCGAGTAGGGTTGTGGGGAAAGGGCGTTTCTGCAGGCATCGTGTAGGATTGTGTTCAGGGTTGGGGTCGAGTAGGGTTGTGGGGGAAAGGGCGTTTCTGCAGGCATCGTGTAGGATTGTGTTCAGGGTTGGGGTCGAGTAGGGTTGTGGGGAAAGGGGTATACTGCAGGCATCGTGTAGGATTGTGTTCAGGGTTGGGGTCGAGTAGGGTTGTGGGGAAAAGGCGTTTCTGCAGGCATCGTGTAGGATTGTGTTCAGGGTTGGGGTCGAGTAGGGTTGTGGGGAAAGGGCGTTTCTGCAGGCATCGTGTAGGATTGTGTTCAGGGTTGGGGTCGAGTAGGGTTGTGGGGAAAGGGGTATACTGCAGGCATCGTGTATGATTGTGTTCAGGTTGGGGTCGAGTTAGGGTGTGGGAAATTGAGTTTCTGCAGACCATAATTTATTGAGATGTACACCAAATGGGTGTAAATCGTCTGACTTCATGGCTGTATACCGACATGCTGCAAATGTCTCGTACTTGTTTCTATGGTTGACATTGTGTGTCCTTATGAAAGTGACAAGATACACTTAGACGACGAATACAATAAGAAGGTTTTTTCCTTGAGGCATGCCAAACGCTCGTCTTAGATTCAATTCAATTCAATTCAATATTTGATTGGTCCAACTCAATGGAAAATTGTCCTGGGCTCACAATATCACAACTCATAACAAAACATCAAGATTCATGTCATAAAAACATCTGAATATCAAAGTTTAAAAGCATTTACATACATACATTGTAACAAAACATTATACACATTATGACAATGTGGAGAGCGAGATAAGGAAAAGGCAGGATAGAGAAATGGAGAAAGGCAAAAGGAGGAAAGAGGAGAAAGAAAAAAGAAGGGAAAGGAGAAAGGAAATATGAGAGTGAGGTACATTAATATATGAGAGTTGTAATACATTAATATAATCATTTAAATGCTTCTATGGCAAGAATATGCACCCTATACAACCAATCTGCTTTTCAGGGTAAGGTAATACAATTTCTAAGTGTATTGCATCAACAGAAATATTGCAAGCCCTATGGTAGTTGATAACTTAATACCGTGAACAGGTTGAACGTGACCTTTAATGAAGTGGTAACGTGTTGCTAAAACCGCTTTATGGAACATGATTTGGCCCAATATAAAAGAAGTATCGTTTTATTCACCTTCTCACATTAAAGCATATAATGTTACAATGTTGATATTGTAATGATATGACATTCTGAACATAATTATCTGGTAACGTGTTGCTAATTGATTAACAACCGCCAGATGTTCCAGTTCAAAGTAACTGTTTTCATTTTATTAAAAACTAAAGCGCCTCTATATGGATATTCTAGCTGTTTCTGGAAAAGTATTGATTTTACAAATGATACCTGTTTTTTTTGTTTTATGTTATTTATCAGATACTACACACCAAGTTTCTTTGTAACTCACACAAGAAAAGTATTGTTGAAAAACGCCCTCTCAACCTGTACTTATAACTAGGCATTTAAAAGGATCTAGTAACTACATCATGTGCAAAAACTGACGGAAGATTGATAAAATGTGTATATCTGTGATCGGTATGTTCACTGAGCGATGTGTGAAAATTCCACGGTATACACGACTGTGTACACGACTGCAAAGTGATATTCACTAACTCAATGCAAATCGGAACACTTCAATCATACATATCTTTATAACGAAAGAGAAATTTGTATAACCGAAACCTGTTCCATGCTTATTTTAGTCAATTTACAAAATATTTTTTCTTCTTCTTCTTCTTGCATATGAGGCAGCGCAAATTGTTTAGCCAGTAAATAGTGTCGGGGTCCAAGTTGTTTAAATCTGGCCGCGTGGGCGAAGGATTCTGCACTCTTGAATGATGTGGGTGACAGATTGCTCTGGTGATCCACACGTGCAGGTCGGGAAAGGTCTGAGCACCCAGCGGTGCATGTTGGCTCTGGGGGTCAGACCTTCCCCGGCCTGCACGAATACAATGAGGCATGTTATGAGTGCTAGTAAATGCTGTGGATTTGGACAGTCAAGTATTAGATCCCTTTAACGTCAAGCTGGTTATTATCAAAAAAGGGCATACTACCCAAGACATTTGAAATGGGTCGGCGAAGGTCGGACAGTTTAAACGCGAATTGTTTCTCAGCTATCACTCCCGAGACGTTATACCAAACCAAGGACATTGGAAATCGGAGGACCGGTCGTCCACGCGTTGCTAAGATTTGTTTTTATTTTGCATTATGTTAACGAGAATCGCGACATCCTATTTAAAGGTTGCGCTTTATTGAAATAATATGAACTTGTTGTATTGGGCCTACTATCACGTTCGTGACGTGAGATCTAGACACTTGGAAATAAATGACTGTCCATTTCAAAGAGTTATTATCCTGACGCCAATGGTTTACATTCGCTTGTCGTACCTGCGTTTGATAAATGTCTGATTGTTATGCTATACGCGAAAGGCGACGTCCTGTTAGAAGAATGTGCTTCGTACATAATGAACGTGATTTATTTTTTCCAGGTACATGAAATTCAAGAACATTGGCAATGGAGCACCGATTTTCCTCACGTATCAATGATTTATTATCTCCTATATTCGAAAAGTGATAGGCGACGTCCAACGGCGGGGTCAGGGGGAACATGGTGAAAGCAGACGATTTGGGTTCGCTCGCATTCTTTATCTCACTTTTATCTCACTTTGGTCATAATGCCGGGCGTTGTTAATGGGGATGTTAAACCATGGAGCGCCATTTTGATCTAGGCTAGTTTGTTGGCAATGCATAGCACACATCACCTATATTACGCAACGTGCGCAAGATGGCAAGATGGCACCGCGCGTCCAATGTACGAATCCAAACATCCTTTAAAAACGTCAATTTCGCAACCACCTAAATGGACGTCTAGTACCACATTCGACACTGACCCTAATCCTATGCGATAACCCTTATCCCAAACCCCTGACTCTTATTTCAATCCCTAATCGGAATCATAAAGAGTCTGATTTGATTTGTAGACCAAATGGGAGAAGATCAAATCGGGGTAGACCAAATTTGAGAGTAGACCAAATGGGAGTAGACCAAAATGGAAGTAGACCAAATGGGAGTAGACCAAATGAATGTATACCAAATGGGTGTAGACCGAATGAGAGTAGACCAATGGAAGTAGACAGAATGGGAGTGGACCAACATGACGGGAGTAGACCAAATGGGCCTAGACTTACGTGGCCAAATAAAAACCAGACGTGGCCCATAAAAAAGGGAAATTCTCCATTTGCGAGGTGCCTGAACCAAAAGAAAAATTGTTATGTTTGTATTGTATTTGTTTGATTTGTCTCACAAGGTAGTAAATCCCCCCTGTCCTCCCTCTGCCCACATCCCCAATACCTGCAGGACTGTTTAAAATGCGAAACGCGACGCTGTAGGAGTGAAACACTTTATTTCCAATTGGATCCCATTACCCTTAATGAGTAACGTCTACAACACTCAATCAAGTCGATACCCTTTAATAGAGCACTACAGAATAAAACGCCAACATTTCGAAGAGCGGTGGACAATTGTGTTTGATTTTAACTCGACCAACTTATTTAGATAGGAAATCAAACGGTTGTTCTCAGAGATGTTAAATCCGTATTATGAAGACCTAAAACTATTCAATTGATAACTCAACTTCAAACGTTACACTCGCTCGATTGTCTTTATAATAGGATAACTTTAACAACCATTTTCATAATTTACTTATTTTGTACTTTTTTTATCCTCATTACAAATTATATCCTGAGGAAATTTCACTCGTTTGTGTTTAGTATACATGGTTTTAATGTACTTAATGATACAATTACTGAATTCATTTTAAATTGATTCATTTATCTTTGCCTAGACGAAGGATTTGCCAGATTCCATAGCTCGCGGCTACATTGACTCACATTTGATTACACTTGCCTGTCACCCGGAAGGCACACGGTAAAATACTGAAGGGATGACAAAAAAGTACACGGTAATATATTGTTTAGATGTTGTCACCTATCACCTGGGTGACGAGGTACTCAGTAAAGTACCGTCTGAGGGGTTACGGTTAGGGTTAGGGTTAGGGTTAGGGTTAGGGATAGGATCACTGTACAGATTATCCCACCGTGTCCATCAGATTACAGAAGATGTCATCCCTTCAGTATTTTACCGTGTGCCTTTCTTTTTTTTTACGGTGGCTTACTGTGTGCTTTTTGTGAATCGGGTGTGCCTGTATAGCGGATAAGCGGTTTTCAGCAGCTTTTACATTATTTTGTATTCGTTATGCATTGTATATTTATAGTGTTTTTTGTGCAGAAGTAAATAACATTCCAATCAAATCAAAACAAATAGTAATCATAATTGGTGATCATGGTGATGTAGAGGTCACTATTAGAAATACTGCACCGCCATTGTATTCGCCTAGTTCTAAACACACGACGCCTGCACTGCATACGCATTCCAGAATTTGACGACACACTTTCTCCGTCGCTGCTCTAAGCCCCGGAAGTAAAAATGGGGTTAATGGGTTGCCTTGTAGGTCAACCTACCAAACCTATTAGTAGCCTAATAACGGGTTTGATAGGTCTACCTACAGACAACACATTGACCCATTTCTACTTAGAACAGGGCTTAGGGCTTAGAACAGCGGCAGAGTGGTTAGAATGCCTCGCTAAAAGAAGACAATTAAGTGCCGTGGCATCGACCAGTAGAACACGAAACCCCGGGACCCCTGAAGCCACAATCTGTGTACATGCCTTGTCAGACTAAACACAACTGCAGCTTACGGAAACTTGACCAAGTTTAGTTTTCCCAAGGAGGTTTAAACCTCCTTGGTTTTCCAGTTAGAAAATCAGTAGCCATTCTCTCTGGTTACAAACAACATATTGTACGATGGCACAGTGGCGGAATGAGCATAAAAGTTTAGAAAGGCCGGCGAGGGGAAAAAAGCAACCCATTGTAAGGGAGGCTACCATCCACGGTAGCAATGTTGTTTCAATTGTATGTTCTAGACGGTAATAAGACATGGCACGGGATAACAGGGTGTAGTAATACCTTGACGTCATCATACCACTTTTTGAATTGTATTTTAAGACTTTTTTTGACTTTATTTACAAAATTAATAATATCATCAAAGTCAAATTTTTACAATAAAAACAAAGAACAGAATAGAATAGAATAGGTAGAGTAAGCAAGTACAACAAATACAAGTAAAAGAATTGTCAAGGAAGCACAAAAGAACCTGACAAAAATTTTGTGTGTTTAAGCAAAAAGATAAAGAACCGTAAACTATATATCAAACCAGCACAAAAGGTGTTAAACATTCAAGTTATTAATACAGAAAACAAAAATAGGTCAAGTAACACAATTGAATCTAGGCAAAAAACCTGCATTTTAAATCAACCATGTAAACCCATCGCCATTAACAAGAAAAATTGCATCATTGCAAGACCAACGCTTATTAAAAGCAAACAAATTATTATGCATTTTATAAAATTCATATTACAACAAGATTTTACTTTTAATCCTGAGTACCCAAAAGGAAATAGGGTCATAAAAACAACATTTCCTATACAACCAATACAAAGTACTTTTCAAACCTATAATCAAGAAATTAGAAAGACGGACTGCCTCCCTGCAACGACCCCGCGCATGTGGAACCAGAGCCCAATAGAGTTCAAAGTAAATCTTGACGGTCGGAAGAAGGCAAGTGATGAGGCGATGAAGAAGGTCCAAGGACGGCTGGATAAGGGGGCATCGGATGAATAAATGCGTGATAGTTCCTTTCTCCCCACACTATCCACACGAAGACGGAATATCAGGGTTAAGGTGGTGAAGAACGGCGAGAGAGGGAAGAACGTTGTGTAGAAGCTTGTACTGGACATCACCATCTTTCTTGGCCGAGGGAAGCTGATAAACCTCCGTCCAGTTAATGCGCGAGGACAGCGAGAGAGCGTCAGCGTCATGCCAATATGTGTGTGACGTTGCAGGCAGAGAGTTAGTCGAGCGGTTGAAGATACAATACAGTTTCTTAGAAGGTATTGTAAGCATGTCTATGTTATCACTGGTCTTCATAATAAACGGACGAGGCAAATGTCCGAAAGAAGAGGAATGACCGAGCGTCGAAGTCCACTAGCGGAGAAAAGTTCAGGAAAGGTGGCTGATAGAGCAATATGTAGGCGAGCAAGCTCGAGGTCCAGGAGACGCCGTGAAGGAAAACGTAAGATGGCGTGGGTTATGAAGTCATCAGCATACTTCCAGCTGCCGTCGGTCAGATTGATAGTATGTTGGACAAGTTTGATTCCACATGCGAAGAGTCGTGCAGGGAAAACCAAAAAGCCATCTACTGACCGTGAAAGGAGGGGAGTATAATTTAAAGGAACATTAAACACATGATTAATACAAGACGTTGTTTGATTGCGAGCTCCAGAAAACTTCCAAGCAAGCAACACTTCACTATAAAAACAGGGAAGACTTACAAAAAATCTTTCGTCCAAATCAATAAAGAGCAATTGAACATCAAACTCGAATCTTCTATAACTGTGAAGATTATAAGAAAATAAGGCATACGCAGGGTGCGAACAAAGATTCAAAAAACGTTGCAAAAAGCTAAAGCGAAAAGTAAGGACGCGTGCTCGGAGGCAAGCTAAACCCAGTCCACCCTTTTTGGGCTCTTGAAACAAAATTTTGTTTAAGTTTGTTTAAGTTTGTTTAAGCAAGTGCCGTTTACTAGACCACACAAAATGTACAAGCATGTCTTGGAGTTCTTTTAAAACACGTTCAGGGGGAGAAACAACCGCAAGACAATGACATATCTTAGAAGCAGCTAATTGATTAGCTACAAGAACCCTCCCTTTAAGAGACATGAATTTCAACAAGAAAGAGTTTTACTCAATTTGTCTTTACAACTTACCCAATTCTTATTTACATAACTAATATTATTCCCCAGGTAAACTCCAAGACAAACCATACCATCATTGTTCCATGAGAACCCGAGAGGCCTGTCTATCCGCCTGGACCAAGACCCAGACCAAAGGCCTTTGGATTTCACACAATTAAGACCAGCAGCAGAAGAACTGCTGAACACCTTATAAACATTATCTATAACATCAAAACCAGAATCATTTGTTAAAAAAATAGAAATGTCATCCGCGTAAGCAGACACTGAACAGAACTTATTACTGTTAGGTAACAAAAAGCTCATTGTATCTAATTTTACTCTAAGCATATTTAAAAAAGGTTCAATCGCCAAGGAGTAGAGTATAAGCCCGACAGAGGGCAGCCTTGACGGATGCCCTTTCGAAACGGAAAAGGAGCCGTCAGTGATCCACAAACCTTAACTAAACCCTCAGCATCATTATATAAAAGTTTAACACAAGAAATAAAGGATTCACCGATGCCCATAGCACGCATCGATTTAAATAAATAATTATGATCAACATTATCAAAGGCTTTTCTCTGATCTAAATTAACTACAGCAAGAGGAATATTTTTGGTATTAGCAAAATTAATCACATCTCGAATCAAATTCAAATTATCATAAATTGTGCGACCAGGTACGCAGTACGACTGGTCAACACCAACAATATCACCAATTACAAGCTTCAACCTATTAGCAAGCACTTTTGCAAAAATCTTATAATCATTATTAAGGAGCGAGACAGGACGCCAAATAGAAATATCCGCCAAGTCTCCCTTTTTAGGGATGAGTGTAATTATGCCCCTACGAAACGAATATGGAAGTCGCACAGTACCCAAGGCAAATTGTAAGACGGCAAATTGTAAGACGGAAAAAAGTCGTCTTTCAAAAGCGGCCAAAAAGTTTGATAAAACTCAGATGATAAGCCATCAAGACCCGGTGACTTGTTTGTACCGAGCTGCATAACAGCAACGTCAAGCTCATCAAGTGTTAACGGGTTATCAAGATCTACAGCAACTTGCGAATCTAGTCTCTTCAAATTTTGCAAAATATCATCACAAGAAGTTTCATTAGTAGGGACAGGGCTGTATAGGCTTTTATAAAAAGTCTCTCACATGAGCCTTAATGTGTCCCTGATCTTCTGTGATAACACCAGAGGAAAGGCGAATGTTAGAAATCATTTTAGAAGAAGAGTTAGACTTCTCGAGACTAAAAAAGAAGGAAGAGCTTGTGTCAGTCTCATTAGCACATTCAAAACGGGACCTAATAAGGGCACCCTTGGCTTGGCACCTAATGAGCTCATTTAGTTCACACCTCTGCTCAGCAAGAGCATGCTGAATATCAGGTGTGAAAAAAGACTCAGACTGAAGCTCATCAATAACTTTATTAATATTTAATAACGCCTCTCTCTTCTCACAAGCCAGCTTAGAACCAAACATCTTTGACAAAGATTTAAGGTGGGATTTGCCAATATCCCATCATAACAAAATATCACTAAAATCCAACTTTTGGCTCCGCCAATCCAACCAAAATTGAGTAATAATATCCAAATAATTCTTATCCTCAAGAAGTGAATTTTTTAAGTGCCAAAAAGCACTCCTCTGATTCTGCGGAGAACACTTAACTTTCAAAATAACAGCATCGTGGTCAGAGAGGGAGCAAGGTATGATGCACGATGACTTTACATAAGACATTAAACCAAGTCTAGCTTTAGAAACCCCATGAATACTAATGGGATTATTCCTAAGCCAAGAAAACTTCCTTTCCTCGGGATGTATGCGTCCACTGGCGTAAATCTGTCCGGAAAACACAATGCATTGGGGGGTCGAGCAATTGTTCACAAACGGTTTGTGAACAATTGCTCGACCCCCCAATGCATTGTGCTTTCCGAACAGATTTACGCCAGTGTATGCGTCGCCAATGGTCGCCAAGCATCGTACAAAGCAGAGCTATCAATAATTAGCTTCAAAGCAGAGACAATAGAAGGCCTATGTTCAAAAGGCATACTTAGTCTATCAAAAGCGGGATTTAAGGTGCAATTAAAATCACCGTCAATGATAATTTCACCATTTGTGCGAGACTTCACATGAGTCCCAAGAGAATTCAAAGCACGCATAGCCGTATCATCGATAACGGCTTCGACGGAGATGTGCTCGGCGTAGAGAGGGTTGGCACTAATTTTGACATCTTTCTAGGACGGATTGGGGAGGAAAGGGGTGTGAGACGTGAAATGTCTTTGGAGGGGCAATGGGGGACGGTTTCCTTTTTTAAACAACTTCCGAAAAAAGTCTAGTGGGCTCCTACGGTGTACCCCACACAGAGGACTGGGGTGCAAGAAGACCCGTCGATTTATTACCAGTAGAGGCCGTTTCATCAGTGTGAGAGGTCGGGACAGATTGGGGTTGGGGAGGGGGGTGGGGTATGGGTTGGGGTTGGAGAGTGGAACCAGAGGACTTGGGGCAATGATTGGGGCCCGATTTACCCTTATCACCAGGGCGGGACTCAACCTGAGTCTGCCTCTTCTTGCACACCCGACTGACATGCCCCACCTCCCCGCATTCAAAGCAGTGCACCGCTTCTGTTGACACAAAGATGCGATAATTAGCTCCATTATAAGCAAAGCTTATGTGTGAAGGGGGGGGGGGGTAATGTTTGACTGAATCATTACTTGGACTTGCCGACGAAATGATAGAATGTGGGCAAAGTCTTTGTCTTTGAAACCAAGAGGTATTGCACGGATAGGAGATACAACCTTACAAAAAAGAGTAATGTGCTGGACAATAACATGATTGGGTATTTCGGGATAGACATTGGACATCGTTAATCGAGTTGAGGGCAATACCAGCGGAGTGACCTCCACAAAAGCGCCATTGTGCGAGAAACCAAAAGAGACTGCTGCAGCCATAGCCTCTTTTGAGTTAAGGTAAATAGCAATTCGATTATTACTAGATGCCGAGACAATAATGCTAGGTGGGGTAGTCGCTGTGAATGAACGAACGTAACTATGGATAGGAATGTCGGATTGAGCATTAAATGAGACCCCATTGTTACGACTAACAACAGACGGGCTCACTTGGGTAGCCAGGGGGACCACGGGCGGAGAGGGACCCGGGCAACTCCGGGGGAGCAAGCTGCCCCGCAGCGCTGGCCATACTGGCCGACACATACACCTCACAAAATGAATAAAAAAACAGTCAAAATACTAAAAAACAGTACGTTAAAAGGGTGGACTGGATATACAGTACGGTGCCTATAACGGTCACCAAAAACCTAACATAAACCAAAATAAAGAAGAAGAAGAAGAAGAAGAAGAAGAAGAAGAAGAAGAAGAAGAAGAAGAATATTTCCTCTCGGTGTGGTTGCGTATCAAAAGCATCAGAACCGGTAACCACTTTGCTGAAGTGAATCCGCCACATCAATCAGTTCGATATCCGTACCTCGACCCCTCTGCCGGCATATTCACTTCACCTTACCATATGTGCCACACCTGGGGCTTGCAGGCATTCGGCCCATTTAAAGGAATCTAGTAACATTGTCCAAATACATACATTTTACTTTAATATAACTCTAGTGTTTGTTTGTTTGTTTTTTTTTTCCACAAATGGGCGGAACACCCTAGTCAGCACAGCTGTTTTTCATAGGAATCCAAGTCAGTGTTCTTATACCTTGTTCTATTCGTATTAATAATATATATAAGCATATAGAAGAGGGTTAGGTCTTCGAACAGTCCTTTCGTTAAAAAGATATTTACGATGAAAGTGTTCGAATTTGTAATGAATCACTGTTAAGTTATAACTATGTACATACATTAGTTAGTGCAGTGAGTCAGCAAAATAACTTTGCATTTTCGCCCATGATTGACTTGGCCATGTAATAACATTCATTTAACTTTAATTTTTTCACAAAATTACTAAGTGGACATAACAGATCACAACAATGCTCATTTTATCAACCATTCATCACGTTTTGCACATGCCAACAAAGTTACTTTAAAGTCCCTTTAAAGGGGTAGTTTAGTTTTGGTAAGGCTGAACTTTAGTAGCCAAAACCTGCACAGTAACATTATAAACTAATAGTTATAACTCCACCATGCTCGAAAGGTATACAAAATTACAAAACGACCAAGTAAAATGCCTGTTATCATTCAAAAAGAGCCATTAAAACACAAGAGGGCGCTTTTTTAAAAGGCATTGGTTTCAACCATTTTCAACCAAAATTATGCATGTGCTGTTTTGTTGATATAATGATTAAATAGCGAGATCATCAACAACCATTTAAAAAACGCTTTTGAAAATTTTTGAAAAAGTGCAAGCATTTTTTAAATTTTTTCAAAAAATCATCTAATTATTTGGGCCCCAAATAATTATAAGATCAGATATATTTATTGATATTTCAGCCGTTTCTGGGTCGATTTTGACCAAATAAAGTTTATTCTGCCATTAAAATTGCATGTTCTCTCAAATTCGACACTCAGTTTTTCATTACCTCACAAAAAAATTGCGATGTGCAGCGCCCTCTCTACCAAAACTAAACTACCCCTTTAAAGGTAAAGGCCAGTTTTGGAAACGCCCCCCTCTCAAAAAAATGAAATGGAAGCTCTTATTACCAATAATGTGAAAGAATATAATTGTACTAATATAGGATTATCCAAATTTGGCCAAGAAACCGCCTACTAATTGATATATTTGCAAAATTATAACTTGATCTGCTGCAGATAGAGATCGCCAACTCGGAATCGCCCATTCGCTACGTGTATTACGACCACGAGGTGTACACGAGGTGTCGCGCTATATATACGGGCTTGTCCCTAGCTTGTCGATATCTCCCCCAGCGCTAGCGGCGTGGACAGGTCCGAACTGGCGGTGGATTTATAAATTTCACAGGCGGATATTGGATTTCTTCCGATATTTCTGTATTTAACGATGCTTAGGTTCCGATTTTACCACACAGGCCCTATTTCAATACATATTCAACAATAATGATCAATATAGATGTATTCGGCTTCTTTCCCAAAACTGGAATTCATCTTTAAAGGGATAGTTGAGTTTTGGTAAAGAGGGCACTGAACGAAATAATATTTGTGTAAAGTAATGAAAAACTGAATGTCAAATGTGAAAACACATTTATTTGATAAAAATCGGTTCAGAGACGGCTGAAATGTATAAGCATGGTGGAGTTAAAACTATTAGTTTGAAATGTAATGGTGCAGGTTTTTGGTTACTAAAATTCAGTTTGACCAAAACTGTACTTTCTTTACCAAAACTCAACTATCCCTTTAAATGTAGGTTGGATTCGGAAATCAGAGGCGCGGTGCCAGCGTGCGAACGTCTTGTGAACGGTGCGATAAACACACTTGCCCAGTGTTATCCATTGCGCACAAACTAGCCTTGGTGGGTAGGTTTTTATAAAGCCTGCGTCACAAATCAAACGGACCCCGGCCGAATTTCAATCCGCCAGGGAGTCGAGCGTATTTTTCGCTCCCTGTCACATATTGGACGGGGCTCGGGCGAACCCTTGTATATGGACATCAGTGATCAGAAATCCGGCGCCCGTCAGTAAACAAAAGAAGTCAGGCGAAAATCGCTGAATTTGGGAGCAGGTTTCGGTACCCTGCGAACGTCCGCCGACCCCTAAACAACGCGGCGGAGCCCGCAGTGATCGAGCATACACCGGCCGTATTCCTGGCGAAAAAGCCCTTTGGAGCTCGCAGAGAAGTCGGGCGGGCACCGTTTTTGATTTGTGACGGCCCCTTAAACGCCACCCTTGACGATTACCCAGGGGGCAAAGGGGGTTTAGCAGCTTTTGCCTGTTGTAAAAGGTTGGTCACCAGAAATGGCTTCTAGGACCCTCTAGGATCACAACCTAGGTGGACAACCTCGCGAACTAGCTACTGGAAGTCCACAGGATGAGTTTCAAGAAAATCACACCTATAATACACTAATTAGTGTGTTTTAGCCTTAGAGGTCATGAATACCCAGTCACACATCTTGCAAAATTACACCACAATGCACTGCTAATTCCAGATTGTTGTTTCATGGAGGACTTTCCTAAAGTCATGCGCATCGTTTGATACCAAATTTGAGCATATTGCATCTTTGGTTACTGCGTCACACGTCGTTACAACGTGATACATCACATACGGACGTGAAATTCGTATACAGCGCGTATGTATAAAAGACAACTAAATTCTTAAAAATTAAAAATAGGCTATATTTCGATCTTTAAACATGTAATTCGCATTTTAGATATCTATTAAGAGCATTATAATGAAACTAAGCATGTACATTAATAAACAATAAAACACATAAGCATTAAAAACAATGAAATACATAAGAATATGAGTTGTTAATGTTATAATTTGTTTAGATGTGGTTAAATTACTATAATCAAATGAAATGAAATATATCCACAAAATTACATAATGCTTATCCCGTGAATGAGATACCCGGGAGGAGGGAAAGGGGTGTTCAAATAGACCAGCCTTTCATCAATGGACTCCAAACATAATTATAATCGAGGTCTACCCACCCAGTTTGGTGTGTCTGTAGTGTGTATGTAGGCTTACTAATTACATGACACGTTTGAGGGCAATTTTAATTCTAGGTCTTAAGGAGATATATCGTGAAAGTTGGTTCATGTTAAAGATTGGCCCACATAAATGTCTCATATGACCGTTCTAGAAACACAACCTAGTTGGACTAGCTGCTGGAAGTCCACATGAAGCGATACTTGAAAAGCATCTACAAAAAACCCACTAAAGGCAGCCATCTCTACAAAAATAGTTGAAAAGTATGCTCCCTCTATGCTGCATCTCCATTCATCCATGCCACACCATACATCTGGTCAGAATCGTGTCATCAGGGATAGAGAGACATGCAATTTTGCTTATGTGTTATGCGATTTATAGAAATGTTTCATTATTATTATTAAAGTGGTTGTAGTCAAAGTCAATGACAACCGAACTGTAAAAGGACAGTGGTTGTTAATGCAATGTGTGCCATATGTCACTGGCCATCTCATAACAGGTGAAACATTTGAAGCAGTCATTAAATGGCACGCAAATCTATTGCTGGAAGAATTTCCTTTCTGTACTGATATCATACACCTTTGTTGAACATGTACAATTAGGCCAGCCTGAAGTCTGCTGAACAGGAACAGAGGTGTGCCCTATACAAAATGAGCCAAAGTCGAAGTCAGTGGGAAACGTGCAGCTCCTGATCCACATTAGTTTTTCACTATATCAATTCAAGCTACCAAAACAAACCTTTAGAGATTACCCTGTGAAAGGTGGTGAGATTATGGACAGCTTGAACCTTAGCTTGGTCAAAGCCATCTGCACATTGGTGGTGAAAAGAGAGAAAAGAGTATTGTTCTCACAGTGGGGTCTGCTATGGAGGTTCCTGTCGACTTGGATCTACACAACAGGCATGAAGAGGCTGTTACTTTATACATTCTACAACAGAGTAGTTCACATAATCGACAGAGTAGTTATTCATGCCAATGACACTGATATCGCAAGCACGTCTCACTGATCTCTCAGAGCTGTGGGTGAGGACAGCCCAGAATCGGCACATATCGACACTGCTGGTAAAAAAAAAATGCAAATGCTATAACAGATGACATTATCACTTGAACACAAGAACTTGCAATGGATGTGTACATCACCAAAGCAGACCAGTTGAAGGATTCCGATCTGGGAAATTTGAGAGCTTAAAAGTTTTTGAACAACGAGTCATCTCTCTTGAAGCTACTGCCTCCTAGTGAGGACGATTTTCTCCTTTGTCTCAAACGAGCTTCTCACGCCATCATTGATAAGAATGCGCACATTCCCAAGCCAAACATTCCATCATGTATAGAGTTTGGATAGTCCCTCAGTGATGGAAGTTCTAGTGTCAACTACACAGCAAGCCTTCCTGTATTATACATAAAGAAAGCGGTTCCATACTTTGGAATTGCTTAAAATGTTTCACCTTTGTGAAAGGACCACTGCTGTTCTTTCTGTTATCCGAAGGCAAATATCAGACAAATTTGGTTTGGCACTAAGAGGAAACCAGACTTCCTACCACTTCACATATTGCCGGGTTCCTTGAACAGAGTAGGTGAAATATATCACTGAACAAATGCTTTTCCATAAAGTCATACATGTCAAGCTGTCAATACCAGTAGCAAAAATCATAGTCATGCGCAGAACTTCATTGCTCTTGCCTGCAATTGCGGCTGTTTTCCTATTTTCTTCTTGAGATTTGTCTTGTTAGGGTGTATATAAGGTGTTGAGCGTCATAAGTCTTGTCTTCTTCTTCTCACTGGAAAAGGACCCTGTTATAGTGCCTTCAATTACCCCCTTTTCACGTTGGTGAGGGTATTTTTTACCGGACACTGCACATTTGATATGTTCCTGAAGGAATGTGTTGTTGCTGTGTACGGTTTGGTTTCCAGCGCTGCCATGACCTCGACTACAGCTCTTTATCCACGATGACACGAAATAAATCATGATGTGTGCTGGATAAACTGATGAATAAAGGTGCAGCATATATATTTCAACTCGGCAGAGATGAGTGGTTTGGTGTAGTGAGTGGTTTGGTGTAGACGTGTTTTTTCAGTTTACGCTTGACGTGGACTTTCAGCAGATAGTCAACAAAGTTTTGCACACAGTTTGTGTTCCTATCTAGAAGTTCCTATACGCCACTTCTAGGGTAAATCCTTAACAACAGTACCCCCTTCCAAGCTTCATAATGTACCTCCTTTATAAAATCTAGTAAGAGACTCTGCTTTAAACTTGTCATGTAAGCCTTCACTTACACTTCGTCCATTCTTGGTGAGTATAGTCCTCGCTTATAATTATTGTTGGAGTCCACTGATGGTATTGTGACCCCCTCCACCCCCCCCCCACATAAATACACACACACACAGACACAAACACACACGCACACACACACCTCTGTATCTGATTCAAATCATGAGAAGTTATGATGTTTCAGATGGATTTTGTATAATTTTTATCGCAATCTAAACAAATTAATACAACAACTCATATGCTTATGTATTTGTTTGTTTTTTATTGGCTTTGTTTTGTATTGAATTATTAATTTACATAATTTGTGTCTTTGTATAATGCTCTTAATAGGTATTTAAAATCCAATTAAGTATTTAAAGATTAAGATATAGCCCATTATTAACTCTTAAAAGAGTTATTTGCATTTCATACATAAGCGCTGTATTCGAATTTCACGTCCATGTGTGAAGCATCACGATGTAACGACGTGTGACACAGTAACCAAAAATGCAATATGCTCACATTTGGTATCAAACGATGCGCAGGACTTTAGGGAAGACCTTCATGAAAAAACAATCTGGAATAAGCTGTGCATTGTGATGTAATTGTGCAAGATGTGTGACTGGGTATTCATGACCCCTGAGGCTAAAACACACTATTTAGTGCATTAGGTGTGGTTTTCTTGAAACTCATCATGTGGACTTCCAGTAGCTAGTTCGCGAGGTTGTCCACCTAGGTTGTGATCCTAGAAGGTCCTAGAAGTCATTTCTGGTGGCCAACCTTTTACAACAGGCAAAAGCTGAAAACCTAAAAAAATGGGTGTTTGCCCCCTGGGTACATGCACTTAAAAGTTATAAACGTTTTACATACAGTATATCTATATGGGTCGTAAACAAATCAAACAGGCTATATATTCTATGACTTTCGTTGTTTCTACTTTTGCTGCAATACAAATTTGAAATAAAATGTACACAACTATATTTATATATATACAGTATGTACTTATTATATTTGTTTCCGAGTGAAGTTGTGCGAATGAACGATTACCATCACTGTTTGAATGTGTGGTGTATGACTGATCCTTTATCCCTACGTCTCTCTGTATTAGTGTGTATGGCTAGAAATAAAATTTCACAAATTTATACAAGCATCGATATCACAAATTCACTCATAAAAATGGTATGATTTGTATTAGATTCGTTTATCTATAATTATTGCAGTCTCACATCAATTTCCGTTGATTAAAAGGGGATATATACAACTCATATATGATCCAGTGTATTATAGTTATGCTATCATATTTAAACTTTTCATTCATACAGTAAAGGAAGATATTCATAAATGTAAATCAGATACAGATCGCACATTCATAGCGAAATATAGTTGCATTAAATTGATCATCAAAGGGATACACCCTTCTGTAAATCAGTAAACAAAGCATCAGTTTTCATTACTACAAAACCTATATTATTATCACGACGCAGTGTCTTACTCCACGAAAATTACTTGGAGCTTCCTCGTTTCTCTTCTACCGTGTTGTTTAGCTTATGGTAAGAGAATAATAAAATAGGGTTACATTTTTTCAAATGCCCCTTTAGTATGACGATATCTATCATTCAGCTCAAGAGCGTTAAAGGGATCTAGTAACTTTGTTGACATGTGCAAAAAGTGCTGGATGGTTGATGGAATGTATATTGTTGTTATCTCATATGTCCACAGGGTATTGTGTGAAAATTTCAAGTCAAATGGACATTGTATGGCCAAGTAATGAGCGAAAATGCAAAGTGATATTCAGTAAGTCACTGCACTCACTTTGTACACGGAAGAAAAACTCGCCTGGAGTTTTTCTTATCTGAATACTTCAATCATACATATCTTTGTAACGAAAGGGAAATTTGAAAAACCGAAACCTGTCCCATGATTTTATTGTTAATACGAATACAACAAGGTATAAGGGAACCGCTAGAATTAAAATTTTATTTTGAGGATTTGGACAATGTTACTAAGTCCCTTTAATGGACGGTCATAAGCCTCATAAACGTCATACAGTAATTCCTTGTAAAAGCTGACGAATATTTTCGCCTTTTAACCAGGAAAGCAGTGTTCTATTTCAATGAAACTTTCACACATCATTTGGACATATCTTACAATGATTTTGGTACAGGATTGAAGTCTCACATGTCATTTTGGGCAATATCTGACACTTTACAGGTGCACCTTTAATCAAACCATTAGCATAGCCATGGTTTAAACCAGACTAGTGACATAGAGGGGAGGGGGATTGTTCAATGTTTCACATGAAAGGTTTGCCGGTCAAATATGGCTTAATTATATTTCCTAATACATTGCATCTAGCTATATTTCTATCAACCTATCTATCTATCTATCTATCTATCTATCTATCTATCTCTATCTATCTATCTATCTATCTATCTATCTATCTATCTATCTATCTATCTATCTATCTATCTATCTATCTATCTATCTATCTATCTATCTATATCTATCTATCTATCTATCTATCTATCTATCTATCTATCTATATATCTATCTATCTATCTATCTATCTATCTATCTATCTATCTATCTATATATCTATCTATCTATCTATCTATCTATCTATCTATCTATCTATCTATCTATCTGTCTATCTATCTATCTATAAATCTATCTATCTATATATATATTTAGTTCAAAAGGTTGGTCTGCGTTGGTGTGGTGAATAGTTAGACAAACATTTAAAGAAAACACCGTAAGAAAACATAGTTTCCGAATTTTCGCCCATAGGGCTTCGTCAGGGTTTATAGGGTCGAATAAACCCTGACGAAGCCCTATGGGCGAAAATTCGGAAACTATGTTTTCTTACGGTGTTTTCTTTAAATTTCTGTCTATATATATATTTATGTATATATCCAGACCCTTCACTTTTGGCAGTACCCGTTTTCATTTTCTTTTATCTTGTCCTCTTTTTGCTGTCATTTTTAAAAATTTATTTTACTCTTTAAGTATTCTCATTTTACTGCAAACATATTTGCTGCTCTCTTGCTTCATTTTGTTATGCTATTACAAGAAATTTACGACCGGGTTATAATTACTTTCAGGTTTCTGAAGGTGTCCTTACTATACCCTCGTTTGATCGTCTCCCTTTCCACCTTCTAATTGTTTTCTCGAGATCTATAAATTACCTCGCACTCGATCTGCATAATATCCAGGTGAGGGTTCAAGACGGATGCCAACCCATTTTCATCAAAAACATACTATCTATCTATGTTAATACATGTATATAATTTTGTTTGGTTTATAACATGAGGAAGTACATCTCACTACATAAAATGTTGTGTTATCACAATTAAAGGGATCTAGTAACTTAGTTGACGAGTGCAAAAGGTGATGCGTGGTTAATAGAATGTGTATTGGTGTGATTTGAGATGTCCAGAAGTAATGTGTGAAAATTTCAAGTTAATTGGATGTTATTTGGCCGAGAAATGAGCGAAAATGCAAAGTGATATTCACTTACTCATTGCACTTACTTTGTACATGGCTGATAAGGTCCCGTTGATAATACGAATAAAACAAGGTATGAGGGAACCGCTAGAATTCCAATTGGATTTTGAGGATTTGGACAATGTTACTAAGTCCCTTTATGGCAATTCCACGCCAAATGAGCCAAAAGTGGAAAAATCCAATGAGGATTATTTCTGATCTTGTTTATTTTTTCTGGATTATATTTTCATAAATCATGATCACATAATGACATCTTTCAGTTTATTAATATTGGGCGTCTCCTGATAGGAGAAACAGACACCATATAAGAACCTATACACATGGGACTACACATTGCCTATTTCTAGTTTTTCTTTATTTTTTGCATTCCTTCTAGTATTTTTCTGTTTTAAGGTACCAAATTGGATGATTGAATATCACATTATGTGTTCAGATTAAAAATTCAGTCTTTTGAGAGCCCTAAAGTATATTTTTAATGAATAAAAATCTCTGTCCGTCCGTTACTGTCCTTCCGTTACCGAACAGTGAAGCAATTAACTTTTTGTAATTAATATACCAATAGACATATTTTTTTCAAATAAATGTTGTAATACTCTTAGAACATTAGGGAATGGACTATGAGCCAATATAACATGATAGTCCTCTTAACTTCACAGAGATTGGATCATAACAAAAGGACTTGAAAATCCATGTCCATTTTCCGTCCTTCCGTTACCGGCCTCATTAGTGTCCACATCTAATAAACGTAATGTAAACAAAAATAATTAAAAAATAGGAAATCAAAGGTGTCCCACCAAGAGTCTCAGAAATGTAATTTACAATGATGAATCATAAGCAGGATTCTGGAATTATTTGATTTAATTTCAAACATTTCGTCTGAATGTCCTTCCGTTACCGTGGAATTGCCCTTTAAGCTTTTCGTTTATAGAAAATAACATGGTAAACCACATCCGTTCCTTAGTGTCAAAATAGCGTTTATTCCCACGAATTAAAAGTGTACAAAAACTTGTTAATATATCCATAAAAGTACCTTTCACTTTCATTTCTTCTGCGATTACAGTATATAGATCTATTATATATTCGCTCATTAGTGGCATAGCCAGAATTAACTCGATTTTTTTTTAATTTGGTAATTTATCACTTTTAGGTGTGTGTGTGGGGGGGGGGGGGGGGGGGGCAAGAGGGGACAACGTGTATCAATTATGAGGGCAGCCTCTCAGCGGACAAAGTACACAACTTTAAGACATAACTATTATTAATTATCTTTATTCTCTTCCCCCGTGGGCATCCCTGAGGAGCAGGGCGGGTTGAGGGAGGTATGCAAGTCGTTACCAGCCCCCTTTCCCTTCTCTGCCACCTACCGTAGCTACGAAACTTGTTTTTCATTGTCACCCTATAGCAACTTGTCAACAGGTAATATTACAACTCCTGGGGGGTGTTTCACACAAATTCTATGTTGAACTTGACTCTAAGTTGGACCTAACATTTATGGAGAGCCGTTACTTTCTTTGTAAAATTGCTGAAACAGTTCTTTTGAAAAGGCATAACGTTTGATAAAATCAGTTATATTCGTTTTTTTTTTATCAAGGAGCCTTGAAATAACTGTAATATATATTTTTGGATACTTGTATTTTTTGCTTTTGAATATGTTTTGTTACAAGGCTAAAAATGGCTTTCCATAATTGTTAGGTCCAACTTATGAGTTAAGTTCAACTTAGAATCTTTGTGAAACACGCCCAGGATATGAAACAATTGTGACAAGAATCTCAATGAAGCGTATGATTAATGCTAAGAAGTAATCGTGCATGCAATTCAATAAACATCCAATAAATAATTAATTGCACACCAGTTGACGGTACTTCCACTGTAGTGGAAACTAAGTTCGGCACCATTCATCGAGATAAAATCAACCAGTCGACATTGTTATTTGTTTTATACACAATTCACACAAAATGGATACATCGTCCTTGCTACCACAACGTGAAATAACTATGAATCGTATTTTGGTTAATGTTATACTATTGAGTATGATGTCAATGCCCGTTTGGGCGCAACCCCGCCACCTATCGGGACCCGATGACGCGCACGTCTTCGCTGGAGAAGACGCCACTCTACAATGTCGGATGACGGACCTCACGTCTTCCTATGCGGTCGTCTGGCAGTACTTCGATGGCTCTGGAAATGGATTAATTGTGGGGACCTGTTACGGGTGCAGCAGCAGCAGCAGCAGCAGCCAAACAGAATGTACGGAAAGATGGCCAGAAGACTACAACACGACCAAGATATCAGAAGACACCTTCGAACTACGTATTCGCGGCGTAAAGGTCGCAAACGGAGTGACGTTTGGCTACGTCCAGTGCGGATACGTCAATGCGGAGGGATGTGAATATGGCAACCCCACACTCATCATTGGCGGCGGATACTTCCCCTTCCAGACCGCGATCGTCTACGTCTACTCCCCTCCACGTTGCAACGTTGCCTTGGCGTCATCGGTGGATTCTGACGTCACTACGCAGGATATCACCTGCATTTGGGAACCGCGAATTTACAACGTCAGCGACACCGCAGTCAAAACGCAATTGCTGGTGGACGACGCCGTTCTCCAGCCAAGCCTCTCCTTACCAAACGGCATCGTACAGCGAAGCACCATGAACGGATCTTCGGATCTCGGACAATCTAACACAACGTGCAGGTTAACGCTCCCGAATGGAGAAAGTAATACCACCTCGTGCGAATACCCCGGCCCACGTGAAGTTTCCTTGTATATTGAGCCCCTGGTCACAAGCGTTCGCGTGGGTGAAACACAAGTGGTGAGCTGCAATGGTGTCGAGAACGACGGCGTTGAGTATCAGTGGGTGTTCTTCAGGAATGGAGAGGAAGAATTGGTGACGTCATCCATTAGCAGGTTAGTCGGACACGTGCAGTTCTCGTCCGATTCCAAGGGAAGCTTCCAAGTGACTCCCCATTCTAATACGAGTCGGGGTCAAGTTTTTGTCGAATGCAGAGTGGATACACCGTCAGGGGTTAGAAACGCGTCTGCATTTGGATCTATCAAGATTCTTGAAGCAATATACGTCGATATATCTACTTCTGGACCTAAAGCTTCTACCTCTCAAATCAACCCTACGCACACTCCTTCAACACCTTCTCCTACATCATCAACACCACGCTCCATGTCTAGAATACCGAGCACTGCTCCATTCTCGGAGAGCCATTCACCGTCACAGAGTCCGCCGGTCGTTCCATCTTCATCGAAACCAACCAGTTCATTTCCTTCATCGAAACCAACCGGTCCATTTCCTTCATCAAAACCAACCGGTACATTTCCATCATCAAAACCAACCGGTCCATTTCCAACATCGCTTACCACTCAATCATCTGACGATAACGGCCGTTCGACATCGAAGATGGTCCCGGAAAACGACGCCGACGACATGGAAGAGGAGGGCGGAACCAGTATCGTTCCGTTCGTCATCATGCCTATTGTCTTCATCGCAGTGGTCTTCGTTGGGCTTGCCATAGCTTATTGGAAACGCAAGCGCAGAAGTTCCTTCGAACAGATGCCCAGTATGTCATACACCATGCCCGATAACTCGAGTGAAAGTATCACCAATAATGTAGGAGACAAAGTAACCATGGTAACGGAGGTTGAAATGCACAATGAGGACGATGAAAACCAGGATACTCATGATAATACTGACTTGTAGCGCAGTATTTCTGTATTCACTTTGTTGTATATGGCTCTCAAAATAAGTGTCTACGAATCCTCTTCTTTCCATCATCATTACAATCACCATCATCATCACCATCATCACCCTCATTATCACCATCATCATCACCTTCATCATTACCATCATCATTATCATCATCATCATCATCATCATCATCATCATCATCATCATCATCATCATCGTCATCATCATCATCAACAACACTACCAACAACATCAACAACAATAACACGTCGTAGACATTGACATCAGCATCACCATTCGTTTACACTCTTATTTTGCCATCAACGGCTATACCACACGAACACATCGCGATATCATCACGACAACAATGATGGTTATCCCAAAGAGGATGTTTGATTGATCTAGTAAGACTCCGTTCATCATCCTACACGATATCCTCTTCGTGGCGGCATTGCCCTACCGGCAAGAACACAGTGTGCCAAAGTGTGAACACACTGTGTTTCACAGTGTGAAAACCAACTCACAGTGTGAACACACCGTGAACCAACTATGAACACACGGTAAGCGCACTGTCGCCTCAGTGTTAAATTGCCTGCGTTCACAATATGTAACATAGTGCGCTCAGCAATTTCACAGTATGTTTACAGTGTTTTCTTTACAGTGTGAGTTGGCTTTCAAACTGTGAAAACGCTCCAATTTAACATTTTGGTCCACACTGTGAAACACAGTGCGTTCACACTGTGTTCACACCGCGGCACACTGTGTTCTTCCGGTCGGTTTGTTTGATTTGCTGTTATCCGTTTGAAACACTATTACACGCACATGTTGATAAAGAACTAACGAAGATTGATATAATAATAATAACATAATTCATATTTTGATGTAGCATAGGTTGACCAATATGTACGGCTTAACACATGTTGTATACATTATAGTAAAGGTTTGCAGATAGAAGATAATTTAATTAACTTGAATATAATTCTTTGTTTTATAAATGAAGTCGATGTTGAATTGAAATTTTACAGAGTGCATAATATAAACTTGTCCATAACAAAGTTCGGAAGAACGAGGGCAGTTATTAAAGTAATATGATAAACTTTATAGACACAAAAAGTGGACAACCTACTCAAACCTAGAGGTCTTTCAAAATAATAATAACATGATCAGGGGGAAAAATATGAACAAGACCTATACATGTATTATAAAGTCTGGAAAATTAAGTATTAGGTATAATAAGTTAAACATGTGTAGTTTTAAACAGCTATACAATAAATTATTTTACAACTACATGTATATAGCTACCTGGATTTGTTTTTATGTGAAAGAAAATAATAAAATCGTATACTGGAAATGAACCTAACTTATTAATGTTTAAACTAAGGTAAAACAAATATTACTCTCTAACTAGTACTTGAAACTCATTTCCGATTAAAGGACCTAAAGAATACAACGAACTTTGGCACTTATTCCATAGTTGATGACTTGTAAAATAGATCTGCCGAAAAAAAATCCATGAAAATAAAAACAGTAGTGATTTAAGACTAATTTTCTGATGCCAAATCTCATTTAGCAGCCAGTTTACGCCCCACCCACATTTAGGGTCCAGAATCGGCAGCGTGATTGACATGTGATTGACAATTAATTGGCTTGCGTCATGACGCGTCATCTACAGAATTTAGTTCATTAGTCCGTACTTTAGATGACGTCACATTTTGGCGATTTAAAAGGGGCGTTCCCAGGACAATTAGATATTTACTAATTACCCCAAAATTGATTGAATTCATGAGAAATGACTGCCAAATTCTTTTTCCTCATTAAAGATTACATATAGAGAGCCGAATTGTGAAAATTAGGCCATCTAGACGCTATAGGTCCTTTAATGAGCTATATTGATATATCTATAGCTTATTAATTACTGTAGGTATTGGAAAAAATCGCAATGAAATGAGAAAGTAATGGGCATGCGATCTTTTATAATACGCCGTCCTATTTTCTTAACTTTGACGTTATCCTGTCACATTTTTGTTTTAAATATACTTCCTCGTTTGATTACGAAAATACACCGCGCTGGTGGACTGTACTAAAACGGAAGAAGAGTCCGAGTGTGGATACTAATCTAGTTTATAATCACATAAGCGATCGTAAAACTGTCAATTATACCAAATTAATGAACGCTGCAAAAAGTGTTATTCAATATGCCGTGTGAACATAGGTAATGACCCATTGTTTTATAAGAGTGATGATTTTTAATGTCCAAGCTTCATTACACTTTTGTTTGAAATATACTTCCTCGTTTGATCCGATCATGATAATTGGCAATGGTTCAAGCCAACCGCGCACTATAGGATCCGATCCGACACACGAGAACGGATCCAAACTATGTCTATACATACTTTTAATATGCACGTCTCCCTTAAGTTCAGATACGCAGTTTTTCGTCGGATCGAAATCGGATCGTGTGCGGTGGGCTTAACTCTTTCGTCTTTGATTGTTCTAGGAGATAAGAATAGTTGAAAAATGAGAATTTTTGGAGAATACAAATGTGCATGAAGGATATGATCCAAACTATCATGAATACGGGATTAGGAAAGAAACAAATAAAGTGAGACAATGTTATACGCCATTATTAATTATAGATAGCCTATATACCCCATTGTCACATATGTTATCCCAAACATACTGTACATAATGTCAATTCTTCTTTAATCCGTCAATCACGTTTAATGTTGGTACAACACGATTTCTTCATAGACTCCAGCCTTAGTATTTTCGGGACCAGTCTTTAATTGATTATACCGCTGTCCCAAAATAACCAACACAATGAAATAAATGTATATCACCACCACCAACAACAATGGGTTTTCTGAGTAATAATGGAGCATCTATGTGTGTATGCGTGGGTGTGTGTGTGTGTGTGTGTGTGTGTGTGTGTGTGTATGGGTTTGTGTATGTGTGTGTGTGTGCATGTGTATGTGTGTGTGTGTTTGTATTTGCATATGCGTGCATGTGAATGTGTGTGTGTGTGTACGTGTGTGTGTGTGTGTGTGTGTGTGTGTGTGTGGTGTGCGCGCGCGCGTGTGTGTGTGTATGTGTGTGTGCGTGTGTGTGCAACCTTATTATGTAGACATTTCGAAAGTTTGGCTAGATATAGAAAAGTGTAGACACTTTGAAAATGAGAAGATGAATCCCATTGTAATCAATACTAGTCATGTGTGCTTAGGAAATATAATGATTTTTTATCAAGATTTATTTCAACGAGGTATAAGTCAATTGTTTGATATAATGTTAAACAGTTGTCTGAGATCTGTTGCTCACTTTTTAGGCTTGGAAATAAAAAGTGAAGGATTATTAAAGATTCATGATATGTTTGGTGCATTGCCACATCAATGGAAAGATGCCTCAGCTATGAGCAAATATACTCAAGTAGATATTCGAACATTAAATTAGAAATTTGAAAGTTTTAGGATATAAAGGAATGTTGATATATTTAAATCTAGGCAGATATATGAATATTGAGTTAAAAATCTTTAAAAGGAATATAATTTGTGTATTTGGGGATTGACATAACAATTTTGATTATAGTAATGAAGAATTGAAGAATATGTTTTACGATTAAAGAGCGCATTTTTTGGGGGGTAACATTGAGAGAATTTCGATATAAATTA
Source organism: Echinarachnius parma (assembly GCA_037951105.1). Taxonomy (NCBI): domain Eukaryota; kingdom Metazoa; phylum Echinodermata; class Echinoidea; order Clypeasteroida; family Echinarachniidae; genus Echinarachnius; species Echinarachnius parma. The sequence continues at coordinate 52,296 of JBAMJV010013204.1, forward strand.
TTGCATATAGGGCAAATATACAAAATAACACCTTTATAGGTTTGGAGTTGTTAGCAATAAATTATGCTCTTTTTGTAAAAATAAGGTTGAGACATATTCACATTTATTTTGTTAATGTTAATACGTACGAAAGCTTTGGCTAGATATAATTGAATATTTTTATTTGATTGAAATTAGGAATGCTGATTGGAAAATAATGTTTGTAGGATTGGCAGGTAGATCATATAGAGTCAAGTATTGTAACTCTATTGTTTTGTTGTTAAAGCATACTATTTATTCTTCTAGAATAAAAGGTGTACTTCCTTCTGTAAGAAAAATACAGACAGTTATTTTGGATTATGAAGAAGAAGAAAAATAAACAACTAACTATTAAAATGAGGGGTTCACTTACAAAAATGGGAACAACATAAAGTACATGTAATTTGATAATAATATTTAATTATATTATTACTTGTATTTTGTTGGGATTATAGGGAGCTCGCTAATTACTATTAAGGTTTTTGGGTTTTCCTGTCTTTAGTTGAATGTGACAGCTGTTGTTATTGTTAATCAATTATTATTTAGGTTGAAATCAAAATGAGCAGATATACTGAATGTGTGTTTGATGTATGGAGTGGCGAATGTATGTGTGTGACGGTGTGATCAGTGTTTTGGTGGGGGTGTGGGGGTTTCCTTGGTAAGGGAGAGAGGGAGGGGGGGGGGGGGGGAGGTTAAGGAGACGTGAGAGAGTAGCATGTCTTAGTTCCTTTTATCTTTTGTTTATAATATGTTATAATATGTGTATTTTGTGGATGTGTGTGTGTGGGCGCGCGTGTGTACGTATGTGTATGAATTCGAGTATGACAGGGCAATCGTGGAAGCATGTTTTTTTAATGTTTTTACTGAGGGTAAGGATGCTGCTTTTATATAAGGCTCTGCATTTCTGCTGCATAGCTCTTTGCATTTTTATTGTTTATTGTATGTGTAGTATTTCTATTTATTGTTTGTATTTCATATGTATGTTTGTATGGAACTGCTAAAGAGATTGAAATTGAAATTGAAATTGAAATTATAACGTAAATTCAATTCAACATGCTGAATAGCTATAGTTGCGCACACGGTTAATATTGTCCAAGGAAAATTCATGATGCTTAAAGGGTACCACCACCCAAAACTAATATTCATATGAACAAACGATAACATTTTTAGTAGTCAATTCCACCGAAAAGTTCAGAAAAATATGTTGCCAGAAAAGTTATAAAATGTGTTCACGGGGCTGCGTAAGAGGACTACATCGTCCCGTGATTATATTGTCTCCAAACGTACGCGTGAATAAAATTGGCCTGGTGGCCTTTTGCCTGGTGGTCTCCTTTAAAACCATAGCAATATATTATACAATCATCACCAAAACGGGGTTGCCGGTTTGCCGAGAGTTTTCAGATGGAGGTAACCCTACCATCAATATGATTAACTTTATTTCATCAAGTTATTTTAAAACAAAATATTTGAACCTTTTGGAAATATCAGCAAATTTTAGGGCAAATTTATAGGTGATTATAAGTGCTCTTTGATAACTGTTCAAGTGAAAACAGTTATGATATTCAAGCAAAAGAACCCCCACGTATTTGTACGTACATAGCTAACATCTCACTATACTTTCATGGAGCGAAACCAGGTGATATATGCTCGAAATACCCCTCGTAAATATTACAAATAAAGTGGTTTTATAATTCTCGCTAGTGATATATTGGATATAATGTAGTTTCATGGTCATTGATATTATTTAGTGATATATTCATTTAGTACATAAGTGTCATTATGCGATATAAACTCTAGCACTTCATGTGAAACTAAACGACGGCCTTGTTTATAAATTTCACTTGATCGATGATCAGTTGCATTGAAGCTATTCGTTAATTTTTATTTATTTATGTATTTATTTCAATATATTTTTACCAGGGTGGCCCATTCAACAATAAGTTGGTCTCCCATGGGGCCCTGGGATACAGTATACAAACATACAAACATCGTTATCAAAACATTTGAAATTAATTATACAATTGTACATAAATATATAAATGTTTAAAAATAACAAAGTGACGTAAAACATAATTATACATTAAAAGAATAACAAATATTAAGATACTGCATTTTATATAAACATATATTTTGAAACAAATTCTTATAAGGTTTATTCATGATATAAAAAACAACATAAATGCTGCACACATTATTATTTCTTTAATTAAATAACAAATATAAAAATATAATACATAATAGTAAGATATCACTCATTACAATTGAGACTATAAGGCAAGGTTTTTGAATAAAATGTTGTTTCATTTTCTGTTTAAAAATATTCAAGGAATTTGAAGTTTTAATTTCAGTGGGTAACTTATTCCAGAGGAATATAGAAGAGTAAAATAAAGAATGTTTATATTGTTCTGTGCGAGCCTTAGGAATAATTAAGTTCAAATTTGCCGCTTGTCTAGTATGAAATGAATGAGTATCAGAAACAAAAACAAACGAATCATAATACAAATTAGAGGAAAGGCGATGAATACATTTGTACATAAATACACATTTAAAATATGTCACACGATCATTAAATGGTAACCACTTCAACTGACTAAACATTTCCTTGGACGGGGTATGAAAATTGCAACATAAAATCATCCTTGCGGCCCTTTTTTGTAATTTGATAATACGTTCTGTTTGATGAATAGAATGAACCCCCCATATTTCACAACAATAATCAATTTGAGATTGAATCAAACATAAATATAATAATATCATGGTATCTTTTGGAACATAAGGCTTTATTCTCCTTAACATGCTTAGACTATAAAATACCTTTTTACATACACAATCAATATGTTCTGACCAATTTAAATGTTCATCAATAACTACTCCGAGACATTTAATACTTTTATATACATTGTTCAATAATTTTCCCTTTAAATTTTATTTGCACATCTCCCTTTTTTAGACATATCAATTAATCTTTGCGGAGTACTAATGAATATTAATTTTGTTTTATCAACATTTAATGTCAATTTATTAGCGTAGAGCCATAATGTAACATTATTCATATCTTCTTGTAATCTATTTTGAATATCAGTTACGGATGAACTACTATAATAAAGGGTTGTATCATCAGCGTACATGGTTACACGACAATGTTTCAAAGCCATCACTAAATCGTCAATATAAATCAAAAATAAAAGAGGTCCTAATATGGACCCTTGTGGTACCCCGAGGGATAGAGACCTTTCATCTGATAGAGTGTCACGGATTATAACTCTTTGACTCCTGCTATTTAAGTAGGAGTTAAATCAATTTATAACAGGGTCGGAGCAGCCTATCTTACGTAACTTAAAAAGTAGGATTTCCGTATCGACAGTGTCAAAAGCGCGTTTTAAGTCAATAAAAATAGAACATGTTATATGTCCATTATCAATAGATTTCAACCAACTATCAGTCAAAGAACCAAGTGCTGCTGACGTTGAATGGCCGGGTCTAAACCCAAATTGAGAGCCATTCAAAATACTGTGTGAGGATAAGTACGCATACAGCTGCTTAAAGTGATACCTGTAAAGTGTCAGATATTGCACAAAATGACATTTGAGACTTCAATCCTATATCAATATCATTGTAAAATACAATTGAAAGATTTTTGAAAGTTTGAAAGAAAACGAACACTGTTTACCTAGTGAAAAAACGAATATTTAGTTCATATTTTATCACCGAATACTGATGGTCTGCCATACATTTTGTCGCAGTAATGAATGATCCGTTTGAGATATTCGCACCCTTGTATGTTTACACACATAGTACAGAGTTCATGGAATTTGCACTCGCTCGGCTCAAAGTTCAATCTCCGGAATGTTCTCAGCACGAGTGCTGCATGCGGACGTTCTCAGCTAGGACAATTGTACTTTTTATCAAAAGCGTTAATCAACGTGATTGAAATAAAAGATTTAAATGATAATTATCTTCATACTAAAGGGACATTTGAAAAAATCAAACCCTATTTTATTCTTCTTTTACCATAAGCTAAACAACACGGTAGAAGAGAAACGAGGAAGCTCCAAGTAATTTTCGTGGATTTGGACACTTTACAGGTATGAATTTAAGGACTATTCTTTCTATTATTTTGCTTACTACTGGTAGTATGGATATAGGGCGATAGTTTTCTATTTTCTGATTTGTACCCTTTTTATACAAAGGTTTTACTTTTGAACTTTTCCATTCATTTGGGTATATTCCTGAATTTAATGATAAATTAATCAATGTTGTAATACTTTTTAATATTTCAATTTTTGCAAATTTCAAATGAGTAGCACAATGCCAGTTGCTTTACAAGGGTCTAAATCTGATAGTAATTCTAGCACGGTATTTTCATTAAAACAAACAATTCATTAGAAGCATCAACGTAAACATCATGGTTTACAGTACATGTATTGCCTTCATTCAAATTAATTACACATTCATTAAAAACATTAGAATCAATAAAGAAGTCATTAAATGTATTCGCAATTATATCATCATTATTACTCATAACTCCATCGATATCAAAATCTACGGGGAGAGCAAAATTTGTTTGCGGTAATAACTCTTTTAAACAAGACCACATTCGTTTTGGATCATAGCTATTTTCTTTAATCTTAGATCTTAAATAATTTCTTTTTTCCTTTTCTAATAAAACATTTACTTTGTTTCGAATATTTTTATAATCTTGCCACAACTTCATACATAATTGACTTTCTACATAATTGAGCACATGTTGTTTCCTTTTCAATTTAAAAAAATTTCTATGTGTAATATCACGTTTATTCATTAACTTTCTAATATCTTTTGCAATCCATGAATGCGACTTATCACGAACTCTTTTCATTTTAACAGGTGAAACCTCATCAATAATTAAAACGAATGTATCTTTCCACACTTTCCAATATACATTCGCATCAATAACTTCGTCGAGATGCGACCATGAGGTAGTTTGCAAAATACATAACAATTCAGTCATATTCTCTTGTTTATTTGATCGATATTTTAAAAATTTGCCCTTTTGAATAGGACATTTATTTGACGATTGTACTCTACGAATAGCATACACAGAAAAGTGATCACTCAACGATGTGTGAATGCATCCGTGCTCAATAATATTCTCGTTTCTAGTTGTAAATATTGTGTCTATCAACTTGAAGGTACTCGATTGGTGTGTTACACGAGTTGGTGTATCAATTAGCTGTTGCAAATTATACAAATTCATTAAAAACATCATGTTTGAGAACAATGGTGTATTTGCATTTCCTAAAAAATTACAATTTAAATCACCCAAAATTAAAATTTCATTTGTGTCCCTCTCCAGTAGAGTGCACTGTTTTTAGGATTTCTCTAAACTTTTCAACAAAAGACATGTCGTAATCTGGGGGTCGATATACGCAAAATAACAAAATATCTTTTTGAAATGGTAAATATATTTGCAAACAAATCAATTCTAAATCAACATTTTCAAATTCTTTTCGTCTAATGTAATGTAAATTATTAGAAATATAAACAGCTACGCCACCACCTGAGCGCGTTCTATATTTCCTTTCAATACATAGACCATTAATAAGCAATTCTTCATTTGTTATTGAGTCATCACAAAATGTTTCGTTTAAACATAGCGCGTCTATTTTATTATTTGAGAGTAAATCAACTAATGAACCAATTTTTCTAACAAGACTTCGAATATTCATCAATACAAATTTGAGACCTTTTTGCGATGGGGGAATTTTCCCTTCACTTAAAGTTATAATTCGACTATTTGTACATCCTTTAGACACAGATTTGGCATCGTCCTCTTTGCCTAATGCAATAACATTTGTCTGGCTCTCAAGATTGGCATCTATTGTCATTGTAATGGAGTCTTCTAAATTTCCATTAATTACAGTGTCATGTTCAGAGTCAGCATTCATTATAGATGAGTTTTCTAGATCAGAGTCAGTTTCAATTTCATGTTCAAAGGGGGGGGGGGGGTAATTTGTTCCTACAGATACTGGTGAGATTAATTGTGCTATTGTTTCTGAGTCTAATTCATTTATTTCACTTTCACCATCCGGACATATATCTAAAGCACTAAGCAAGAGTGTGCAAGTGGTACGATCGGCGCACTCTTACATTTACATGTAAGTTGTGTCAGAAAAGGTGTTTTGACTGTTTTAATAAATCCGCCATAGAACCTCATGAAGAGTCTTGTTGGTGACCCAGACCCGATTTGGCGATTTGGGTTCTAGAATTTGGATCAGCTTTGACGATTCTGGAACAAAATTGTAAAGTATTGAATTGAGCCCGAAGAATTTCCCGCCGTCTGGTGATGCCAGTCCTGACCTGAGCTTACTCACCAGGAAGTTAACGCCCATCGACTGGCAAAACCGACACACAAAAAGCGCCTTAACTCTTACTGCTTTACAGTGCGCATAGTGAAGATTTGTGGTATGTCAATGTCAATATAGTTGAACATCCTTAGAACGTTCATAGTTAATTCACATCATCGCTCCTTGACTTCACTATCTGTTCCCGTGTAACATCTATTGAGATGACGCACCTTCAAGTATGGAGTCTGGCGATATTCATGTCGTGTCTTCTCGCCTTGTCCGTGTCCATACCGAACCATATTTCAGGTCCGGATGACAGACACGTCTTCAGGGGAGAGAGCACGACCCTGACTTGTGAAGTTGAAGATGTTTCGGACTACTACGCAGTCGTCTGGCAGTATTTCGACGGATCCGGTAATGGGAACGTTGTTGGCCGTTGTTTTGGATGCAGCAGCGCATCGGCTCCATGCAATCCTGCCCCATTTGGGAGGGACCACAAATACACCATGTCCAAGACTAGAAACATTTATGAGCTGAGCATCCCGAAACCCCTAGTTCCAGATGCCTCAAGTCATGGAAATTACCAGTGTGGGTATGTTACCGCGAAAGGCTGCGGATCTGGTAACCCACAGGCAACGGGCAGGTTTTACCTGTTCCAATCTGCCATTGTCTACGTTTATGATTCACCAACATGTAATCTAGCATTAGCACAGGAGGATGGTGAGAGTTTCAACGTCGATTTCACTTGTACGTTGGAACCTAGATTCTACAGCCCGCGCGAAGTCCAGGCACGTTTTATAGTAAACGAAAGTGAGGTTGAAACCGACATCGATCTACCCTTTGGCGTCATGATGAGAGCCAAGTCAGATGACTACTCGAGTTTGGAGGAAACATTAACGGGCGCAATTAGATGTGAGGTTAGTTTGCCAGGTAATGAGTTAATAGAACTTGACTGCGACTTTCCAAATCGTTGGAACGAGACGATATCGGCCTTCATCGAACCCCTCACTGCTAACATTCCGATCGGAGACGAGATAGATGTGAAGGAGACGGTAATCGAGATGCGCTGCCATGCCTACCCTAATGCATCCGTCGTGAGGAGATGGGTGTTCTTCCAAGAGGGAGGGAAGCGGGAAGAGGTGTCAACCTCAATGCATACGATGGCAGGCTATGTACAGTTCCTGTCAGTCACGATGGATGTATTGACTATAATTCCTAGATCGGCTGGCGAATATTTCATAGAGTGCTTCGTCGTACCAGACGACAACAGTGGCGTTGCGTCTGCATTCGCATCGCTAACGATTTCAGATAAATTTTCAACAACACCTGGTCAAAACGTTGATTACGAAAAACCGTCGCCTACATACCAGAACATTTCCGATGGGGAAAATAGCGGGGACAATGATTACGGCTTCATCCTTTTTTACAACATCCCCGTCTTCGTTATCATCACATTATGTTTTGTCGTAGTCGGTGTGATAAGCCAGTACACGGTTAGAGCATGGAGAACACGGAAGTATTAGGTCAAAGGGTCAAATAAGAGTAGAGCCACGTTAAAGTGATAGTTGAGTTTTGGTATATGGCGCTACACAAAACATCTTTTTGAGAGATAATGGAAAACTTAGTTTCAAATCTGAAAGAGCATGTTATTTTAATGACAGAATAAACTTTATTTGATCGAAATCGGTTCAGAAATGGCTGAGATATCCATAAACATAACCATTTGTAATACCGGCCCCACAATTATTCGATAATTTTGAACCAGCCGTTACAAAAATTAAAAAATGCTTCCTCTTTTCAAAAATTTACAAAAGAGGTTTTTAAATAGTTGTTGATTATCTCTCTATCTAATCACTATTTAAACAAAACATCACATGCACAATATTTTATTTTAAATGGTTGAAACCAATGAGCTTTTAGAGAGCGCCCTTTTGAGTTTTAACGGCTCTTTTTTTTAATGATAACAGGCTTTTTACTTAGTCATTTGTAATTTTTAATTCCTTTCGAGCATGGTGTTATGGCTATTAGTTTGTAATGTAATGGCGCATGTTTCGGTTACTAAAATTCAGTTTGACCAAAACTTTACTCTCTTGACCAAAACTAAACTATCCTTTTAACGAATGCGTGTTGCAGTTGCATGTGTGTTTTGTTTATGCAGAATTGTTTTATATTAAGCAACACATAGGCGATCAAATTTTCTATTAATTTTCACTTTATTGGTCGAATTGTTAGGGAATTCAAACCAGGAACCAGTTTAGTTATCAAATGCGTGTTTAGAGAGTAATTTCTGCCGCAACCTTGACCCCTCATCGTCATACACATAGTGTAGTAAAGGGACCTAGACCCCGTTTACAGTGCAGGGCCGGCCGAGACGCGTCTCGGCCCTGCTTAAATTGCGGTACTCGGCCCCCCAATTTTGGTGCGTTTACAGTGGCGGTCTCGGCCCTCGCAGCCCGGCCGCCCTTTCAATATCTTGTCGTAGTGGCGCTCTGCATGTAAACAAACCATTATTTTGGAGGCACACCGGGGTCACAGAACAAAGGCGCGTTATTTGCAATGAATTGTTTTCCCAATTTGGTACCGCATTTGGCCCTGCGTGCGTTTACAGTGAGAAAAAGCGGGGCCGAGACGCGTCTCGTCCGCGGCCGAGACTACCTCCAGAGCGGGGCCAAATGCGCGGCCACTTTTGGCCCCGCATTTGGCCTTTTGAGCGTTTACAGTGAAAAAAAGGCCGGGCCGAGACGCGTCTCGGCCCGGCCTTTTTTTCACTGTAAACGGGGTCTTAGTAACATCGTCCAAATCCTCAAAACTTACTTCGAACTCTACAGTGGTTCTCTCATACCTTGTCATATTCTATGATTCACACAATCAATCGAAACTTGTAATTCCTTAATATAGATAATGTAATGTAATATATGACCTGTGTCCAACTTGTTTTTCTATTGATATGATGTCTTAAACCTTATAGTCCTATTTCTTACACTCCACTCTATCATTCTTTTGTTGAAATACATGTATATTATTTTTTCCTCAAGAATACAAGGGGCTCTTCCATCGTTACAAAGAGGGTGTGTGTGTGTGTGTGTGTGTGTGTGTGATTGGGTTGGATGAATGTGAGAAGGGTGAGGGATGTACCAAGGTTACATCATTTTATTAGAAAATAACCTCCATTGGTTGTTGTTGCTTTTTTTTAAGGTATGATTATCTTTCTTTTAGTGTATTATGATTGATTATTACAGTATATTGTTTATTGGGGAAGGGCTTTTGCTCTTTTAGTACAAGTAAGCTCTGATGTGATTAAGTATTTTACGTTTAGAATACAATATTTAAGTTACTGTATTAGAAAATGCAAATGTCATCTTCTTTTGTTTGTTTATGAATATTTAGTGATATAAAATTTGTATACTGTTCATTTGAAAATATTTGTAATATGTAAATGTTAATATTATTTTGATGTTCATCTGTATTATCATTTGGAGGAATAAAAACAATTTTGAAAAAAAGTGTGTGCGCGCGCGCGCGTGTGTGTGTAATTCAATTTTTTTTTTAAGCATACTATTTATTCTATTATTTTTTTGTTAAAGCATACTATTTAATCTATTATTTTTTTGTTAAAGCATACTATTTATTCTTCTAGAATAAAAAGGTGTACTTCCTTCTGTATGAAAAAACACACAATTATTTTGGATTATGAAGAAGAAGAAACAAATTTGCTATTAAAAAGGGTACATTATGGGTTCACTTGCAAAAATGGGAACACCATAAAATACTTGATTAAAGGGATAGTTGAGTTTTGGTATAGAGGGCAATACACAAAATATTTTTTTTGTGAGATAATGAAAAACTGAGTGTCAAATTTGAAAGAGCATACAATTTTAATGACAGAATAAACTTTATTTGATCAAATTCGGTTCAGAAATGGCTGAAATATCCATCAACATAACCATTTGTAATAAATGTGGGGACCCACAATTATTCGAGATTTTTGAACCAGCCGTTAAATGCTTCCTCTTTTCAAAAAATTACAAAAGAGGTTTTTAAATAGTTGTTGATTATCTCTCGATCTAAATCCCTATTTCAACAAAACATCACATGCACAATTTTTTTAATTTAAAATGGTTGAAACCAATGAGTTTTTAGAGAGCGCCCTATTGAGTTTTAACGGCTCTTTTTTATTTTAATGATAACAGGCTTTTTACTTCGTCATTTGTAATTTTGTATTCCTTTCGAGCATGGTGGAGTTATAAATATTAGTTTGTAACGTAATTGTTAAAGGGATCTAGTAACTTTGTTGTCTTGTGCAAAAAGTGATGAAGGGTTGATGCAATGTATATTGTTGTTATCTCATATGTCCACAGGGTATTGTGTGAAAATTTCAAGTCAAATGGACATTGCATGGCCAAGTAATGAGCGAAAATGCAAAGTGATATTCACTGACTCACTGCACTCACTTTGTACACGGTAAGAAAAACTCCGGGGGAGTTTTTCTTATCTGAATACTTCAATCGTACATATCTTTGTAACGAAAGGGAAATTTCAAAAACCGAAACCGGTCCCATGATTTTATTGTTAATACGAATACAACAAGGTATGATGGAACCGCTAGAATTACAATTTTATTTTGAGGATTTGGACAATGTTACTAAGTCCCTTTAAGGTTTTGGTTACTAAAATTCAGTTTGACCAAAAACTGTACTCTCATAACGGAAACTCAATTGGCGATACTGCTCTCGAAGCTGTTACACACTTACGCTTGTTGGGTGTTACTTTACAGTCTAATTTGAAATGGAACCTTCACATTGATACTGTTATTAAAAATGCCTCTAGACGTTTGTTTATTTTGTGCACCTTGAAGAAGTACAACCCTCCTATTGTTGATCTTGTAGCAATATATACATCATACATTAGACCTGTCTTGGAATATGCCTCACCTGTTTGGTCTTCCTCTATTACTCTTCAACAATCAGAGAAAATCGAACGAATCCAGAGACGTGTCACTAAAATTATTCTTGGTTTTAATACGACTCTCACGTATGAAGGAAGATTGCAAATTCTTGATCTTCCACTTTTACATGAATGCAGGGTTGAAACTTCAAATACGTTTGCTCAGTCATTATTAGTAGGGAGTTTTCGCTTATGTGAACGAGAACGAGTTTCCCGTCCTAGAACGACCGTTTCAGGGTGGCCCAGAAATAACGGAACGGGGTATTTGCCATTGTGATAATATGTTCACTGGATAGATAATTTTTTTTAAAGAAATTCGTTATTCCGAACACCCAAACAAAGACATTACTGTTGATGATATAAAAGTTCTTTTTAAAAGATTATCTATCCAGTGAACCTAGTCTGTATATTTCTTTATAATGGAAAGTACCCCGTTCCGTTATTTCTGGGCCACCCTGTATAAGCAAATAATATGCGTATGACGTAATACTCCACATTGGCACTGTTTAACAATAGTAACTAGGTCCGGTAAGCTCCGGCATACTTATTTTGCCGAACCTAGTTACTATTGTTAAGTTTGCCAACGGGGAGTCTATACGTCATACGAATATTATTTGCATACATCACAGAATAGTATATCCCCTAATGTAGTATGAATAAATGTTGTGAAATTTTTTGCTATAATCTTGGAAACAGTTTTTAATTTGGTCTAAATACATTACTGATGAGAAAAGGTGATGTTTCCATTTTTTATTTTTGGTCCCAGGGTGCATTTTGGCGATTTTAAAGATAATTAGCTAGTTTGCATATTTGTGAAATAAGGTCAGGGGTCATTTTCTATCTAGGGATAGTACAATATTGATAAAAACTAGTATTCTAGGGTATTTTGAGGCAAGGATTCCATTTCCGGTGCTCGTTTGTAAGTGCTGTATGGGAAACACTCTGAAATCCAAGATGGCTTCCCCTAATTTGCATATTTATGAATATTATTGATTTTCAGTGGCTACAGCCCCTAATAAGCAATAATTCCGGATTATTATTTGTCAGTTATTTTCTAAGTATGTATTTATGATATCAAAGATGAGTTGCTATCGTGGCAACCTCTAGCAATGCATATTATTTGCATAATTATGTATTTTACCTAATTTGCATATTCCCCCAAATCGAGTATATTGGGAACCCGGCAAGTAAAAAAGACAAGTAATACCACTTTTCCAAGGTTTTAGGGGGCAACGAATCCATTCATGATACTTATTTACCTGTATCACCATGGCATCCATCTCAAATCCAAGATGACTGCTCCCTAAATTACACATGTTATGATACACGACTATATTATTTCGGTTATATTAGATTGATATTATAATGTTTTGACTTGTAATTATTGGAATGAGCAACTACAATACTTGAATCACAATGTAGTTGTTTGCTTACAGTAAGCAAATCATACTTTTATAAATTAAATGGCATTAAAGTAGCAAATAGCATTATTTACTTTAAAATGACAAATGCGGCCATCTTGGATTTATGTGGGTTGCCGAGGTGATACAGGTAAATAAGTATCATGAATGGATTCGTTGCCCCCTAAAACCTTGGAAAAATGGTATTACTTGTCTTTTTTACTTGCTGGGTTCCCAATATACTCGATTTGGGGGAATATGCAAATTAGGTAAAATACATAATTATGCAAATAATATGCATTGCTAGAGGTTGCCACGATGGCAATTCATCTTTGATATCTTAAATACATACTTAGAACATAACTGACAAATAATAATCTGGAATTATTGCTTATTAGGGGCTGTAGCCACTGAAAATCAATAATATTCATAAATATGCAAATTAGCGGAAGCCATCTTGGATTTCAGAGTGTTTCCCATACAGCACTTACAAACGAGCACCGGAAATGGAATCCTTGCCTCAAAATACCCTAGAATACTAGTTTTTATCAATATTGTACTATTCCTAGATAGAAAATGACCCCTGACCTTATTTCACAAATATGCAAATTAGCTAATTATCTTTAAAATCGCCAAAATGCACCCTGGGACCAAAAATAAAAAATGGAAACATCACTTTTTCTCATCAGTAATGTATTTATACCACATTAAAAACTGTTTCCAAGATTATAGCAAAACAAATTGCTACTTTACATAACCTGATAGACTAGAAGCGGTCTATTGGATGTAGTCAACCCGTGCTGTTCACTACCTGTTCGCTGCCTTTGAACCATTTTCGTTTTTAGTTAACGCGCGTTCACAATGACGTCGTTCCCTTCTACACACAATCATGACAACCACTCACACACACCTTACACTTTCAAACATACACATGCGCAAACACACGACCCGACTGAATTATTCAAACTCCAACACAGACACACACACACATACACGCATTCAATCACACAAAACACACACACACTTACACACACGTATACTCACACGCACAAACATCCACTCCCGCACGCACGCACGCACTCGCACTCAAACAAACAACAATGCACACAAACACCCCACACATGCGCTCACACAAACACAAACCCTTACACACGCGTATACACACAAACACAACATTAATAAAACTCCCACACATACGCATACAGATACACAACACACACCCACACAAACACAAACACATGAATGCACACTCACAAATGCACACAAACACCCACAAACGCACATCCACATAAACACAAACACACGCACGCACACTCATCCACGCGAGCACTCAAACAAACACAAACACACGCACACACTCAAACAAAAACCCATACACGTACACATACGCAGATACACACACGCACGCAGGCACTCGCATTCCAACAAACACAAACACACATATACACTCACAAACACACACACACGCACAAATGCGCACACACGTACACAAAGCCACACACGCACACATTCAAACACACACGCATACACCAGTTACATAATCCACCACACATACACATACACACGTATAAAACACACACACACACACACACATATACATGTTGATACTTCTCTGATTACGTAATTCTGAAGACGGTGCACTGGATTTTCCGACGAACCTGATATCGGGCATGAACTAGTGCTCAGATTGGCCAGACGACGAGAGAGAACGTAAGTGACGTAATTTCTCGCCTAAATGACGTCATTTCTTCTAGTAGGGGCCACAAATATGGGTGTTCACTGCAGTTTGGGGTACAATTGTTTTACTTGGCATACAAACTCCTTGGATCAAAAGAAGAAAATTTATCCAAAGAGACACTCTGTATATCAATTATGGAAATTAGGCCTAATTTGCATAGATACAGAGTGTCTCTTTTGACGAATTTTCTTCTTTTGATCCAAGGAGTATGTATGCCAAGTAAAACAATCGTACCCCAAAATGCAGTCATGGACCCCTTAACCACCCCACTACTCGTCGTCCTCAGGTTTGCGAAAATACCGTAGTATCACGACACAGAGAGCTGCTTCCCCCCTTGAAAAGCTCTCTACCCAACTTTCGCCCTTTGCGCCATAGTGATGGTCTGATTGTTCCAAAGTGCTATCAAAATTCAGCCATCCCTGCATTTGTTCGATCTCTCAATAGTTTGTGATTATTCTCATGCATCTGTTGACTTGTTTGAATTAATTTGTAATTGTGATTTACATTCTTGCTAGGTCATGTTCAAAATTTTTTATAAAAATGTGTTTTTGCAACATAAGTATACATGTTATGTTAAACAGTTACTCAGCTTCAAGCTTTGTGCAGATTTAGATATATATATATAGATAGTTCTAAAGATAGATAGATAGATAAATAGTATTTCTTGGCCCACGAGTGGCAGTTTCTTAACTGAATTGCACATGAGTTACTCACGTTTATATATATACATTGTACAAATTATAGGACATTTAGTTTAAATTAATGAAAATTGTGTCTTTGTATTATTGCCTAAATACCATAAACAGTTAAAAACAGTGAACTTAATTGTGTTAAGAGAATGTAAGTAAAATGTACATACTACCATAAATTATAGACTGAACAAATTATATAACAGTTCTTTATATTTCAATGTTGCATATGTGGGTATAGTGGGAAATAATCTAAGATAGCCGCAGGAGCAGAATAATGGAATTTAGCATTATTTGATTGTAAATCTAAGTTAATGTGTAATTTCCTACTCTATGTCCCTTTCTCCCAGCTCTTTCTCTTGCATGCTTCCTTTCTCTTTTTCCACTTATTTATTACATTTCTGGCTTTCTTTCTCTATTCTCATTTTCCCTCTTTCTTGCTCGCTTTCCTTTTTCTATTATTCTCTTTCTCTCATTTGTCTTACTTGTCTTATTCTCTTTCTCTCATTTGTCTTACTTTCTCATCTGCTGTACACCTCTTTCTATCATTCGTATATACTCTACATGTAGTTTATAATGCTTCCTCACATTTTGGGATTTTAAAGATTAACGTAAAGTGTTTAAAGAATAATGTGCATCAGTTTTTTTGTGCATAATAATTTATTTGTTTACCATGTTATATGTTAATGTATCTTTGAATATCATTGTTATATTGTACCATGATCATTGTTTGTCTCCGGACCTTAGCATCATGTTTATATGTATCCCGGAAATAAATAAATAAATAAATAAATATCCCTTTATATTTTGTGGATATTATAAGGAACTCGCTAATTATTATTAAGGTTTTGGGTTTCTCCTCTCTTTAGTTGAATGTGACAGCTTTCTTTATTGTTAATTAATTATTCTTTAACCCTATTCTAACTGGGCTATTTCAGACTAGGTTTTTACTGTGGGGGGGGGGGGGGGGGGTCAATTTGACCCCCCCCCCTAAGATCTCGAAGACCAATTGTCCGATTCACGCGAAATTTTGCATGGAGGTACATTGAAGCATTAGCGACGCGTTCATGTTTTCGTTTAAACGATTCAATGTTAAATATGCAAATTATGCGCTTATTAATTACCGAAGTACGCTAATTTATGCAGAAATTCTCTTTTTGTCTGTAAATCACTAAATGTTACTCAGAATATGCAAATTTTGTGCATAAATATACTTTATGACTTAATTAACATGTTTTCAAAATTAAAAATTGCGATAGCCAAAATTTTCTTTATGTATTTCTTTGTTTTTGGAATTTCTTATGTATTTCTTTGTTTTTTCTACTTATGTTTTTTATTGTTTTTTTCAATGGAATAAATTATTGACCATTATCCAAGTATTTTTAGCCCAAAATTAAATGATTGCAGTGATTAGAATGAAAAATAATGAAGGATTTGTCTATTATAGGAAAAACCAATTTCCATAGGATTTGTACACAAATCACACAATTTAGTGATTTTCGGGCCGACGCTCACTTACAAAAGGTCATGTGACTTTAGAACAGAGAACCCGGTCGTCGCAAATTTGGTCTCAAAAGTTGCGCAAGACTTCAATGAAAAAACTCATGAAGTCGCGCGGCAATATCGGCGCGCATTGCGGAATTATCGCGCAAAAAGTCGAGGGGGGTCAAATTGACCCCCCCCCCCCCCCCCCCCAGTTAGCATAGGGTTAAGGTTGAAATCAAAATGAGCAGATATACTGGAATGGGTGTCTGAGGTATGTGTGTGACGGGGTAGGTGTGTGACGGTGTGATCAGTGCTTTGGTGGGGATGTTTTTTTTTTCTTGGACTAAAGAGGGGGGTTGTGGGTGGGGTAGCATGTCTTAGTTCTTTTTATCTTTTGTTATAACCTCCATTATGTTTATTCCATGGAGTCAGTGAATTGAATATACAGTTGATGTGTAATTGTTTATGTATATAAGGTATTTATTTCTACTTTCTTTCATTAGAAATGTAATTGTTCTTTTCTCTGTTTATGAATGAGATGTTAACATTTGACATATTTTGTTTATGTATATTCAATTGTAAATGTAATTTGTATATAATTTGGAGGAATAAAAATCACTTACAAAAAGTGTGTGTGTGTGTGTTTGTGTGTGTGTGTGTGTTCGTGTGTGCCTGATGTGTATTCGCTCAAAATCTAACGTCAATTCAATTTAACATGTTAAAAAATATATTTGCGCAAAAATTCATGATGAGATAGTATAGAGGGCGCTACACAAACTAATTTTTTTGTGAGATAATGAAAAACTGAGTGTCAAATTTGAAAGAGCATACAATGTTGATGACAGAATAAACTTTATTTGATCAAAATCGGTTCAGAAATGGCTGAAATATCCATAAACATAAGCATTAATTTGTAATAATTGTAGGGCCCCACAATTATTGGATAGTTTGAACCAGCCGTTTTCAAAAATTTACAAAAGAGGTTTTTAAATAGTTGTTGATTATCTCTCTATCTAATCACTCTTTCAACAAAATATCACATGCGCAATATTTTATTTAAAATGGTTGAAACCAATGAGTTTTTAGAGAGCGCCCTATTGCGTTTTAACGGCTCTTTTTGAATGATAACAGGCTTTTTACTTAGTCGTTTGTAATTTTGCATTCTTTTCTAGCATAGTGGAGTTAAAACTGTTAGTTTGTAATGTAATGGTGCAGGTTTTGGTTACTAAAATTCGGTTTGACCAAAACTGTACTCTCTTTACCAAAACTCAACTATCCCTTTAAATGCATAGCAATGTCTACAATCACCAAGACGGGGTTCCCGGTTTTGCCGAGAGTTTTGAAAGCGCCAAAGTTCAGATGGAGGTAACCCTATATGCTATACTTTATTTCATCAAGTTATGTTTAAACAAGATATTTTAATTCAATATTTTGAAAATATATACCAATTTTAGGGCAAATGTATTAGTCCAAATGAAAACAGTTATGATATTCAAGCAAAAGAACCCCCACGTATCCGTACGTTCATAGCTAACATCTCACCATACTTTCATGGAGCGAAACCAGGTGATAGATGCTCGAAATACCCCTCGTAAATATTACAAATAAAGTGGTTTTATAATTCTCGCTAGTGAAATATTGGATATAATGTAGTTTCATGGTCATTGAAATTGTTTAGTTATACATTCATTTAGTATATAAGTGTCATTATGCGATATAAACTCTAGCACTTCATGTGAAACTAATAGACGGCCATGTTTAAAAACTGCTTTCACTAGTTTGATGATCAGTTGCATTGAAGCTATTCGTTAATCATTATACATTTACATGTAAGTCGTGTCAGAAATAGTGTTATCACTGTTTTAATAAATCTGCCATCCAACTTCATGGAGAGTCTGGTGAGTGAACTAAACCCGATTTGGCGATTTGACTTCCATAATTTGGGTCAATTATAATGCTTCTGGAACAAGTTTTTAAAGTATTGAATTGAGCCCGAAGAATTTCCCGCCGTCCGGTGATGCCAGTGCTGACCAAAGCGTACTCACCAGGAAGTTAACGCCCATTGACTGGCAAGATCGACAAGCAAAAGGCGCCTTAACTCTTGTAACAGTGCACAAAGGGAAGATTTGCATTGGCAATATTGTAATGGTATATCTATATAACTGAACATCATTGGAACGTTAAGATTTAACTCATAGCATTGCTCCTTCACTTTACATGATATTTTCCGGTACAACATTTATTAAGATGACACACATTCAAGTATGGCATCTGCCGATATTCCTGTCGTCTCTTCTCGCCTTGTCCGTGTCTATACCGAACCATATTCCAGGCCCGGAAGACAGACACGTCTTCAGAGGAGAGACCGCGACCCTGACGTGTGAGGTTGAAGATGTTTCGGACTCCTACGCAGTCGCCTGGCAGTATTTCGACGGATCTGGTAGTGGATATATCGTTGGGCGTTGTTTTGGATGCAGCAGCGCATCAGATCCATGCGATCATGACCCATATGGGAGGGACAACAATTATACTATGTCCAAGACTGGTAACATATATGCGCTGAGCATCCCGACACTCCTTGTTCCAGACGTATCAAGTCATGGATATTACCAGTGTGGGTATTTTACCGCGGAAGGCTGTGCATCTGAAAGCCCGCATGCAACGAGCAGATTCTTCCCATTCCAATCTGCCATCGTCTTCGTGTATGATCTACCAACATGTAACCTAGCATTAGCACAGGAGGATGACGAGGGTTTCATCGGCGATTTCACTTGCACCTTGGAGCCTAGATTTTACAGTCCACGCGAAGTCCAGGTACGTTTTATAATGAACGGAAGTGCGGTCGAAACCGACATCGAACTACCATTTGGCGCCTTGGTGAGAGCCATGTCAGATGACTACTCGTGTTTGGAGGAAAAACTAACGGGCGCAGGGTTAGTTTGCGAGGTTAGTTTGCCAGGAAATGAGGTAAAAGAACTTGACTGCGACTTTCCGAAGCGTTGGAACGAGACGGTCTCGGCCTTCATCGAGCCACTCACTACTAACATTCAGATCGGAGACGAGATAAACGTGAATGAGACGGTAGTCGAGATGCGTTGCCATGCCTACCCGAATGATTCCGCCGTGAGGAGATGGGTGTTCTTCCAAGAGGGAGGGGAGCGGGAGGAGGTGTCAACTTCGAATCGTACGATGGCAGGCGATGTACAGTTCCTGTCAGTCACGATGGATGTATTGACCATAACTCCGAGATCGGCTGGAGAGTATTTCATAGAATGCATTGTCGACCAAGACAACAACAGCAGCGTCGCGTCTGCATTCGCATCGCTAACGATTAAAGACCACATTTCAACAACGCCTGGTCAAAGCAATGATTTCGAAAAACCATCGCCCACATCTCCAAGCATTTCTGATGGGGAAAAGGGCGGGGATAACGATTATGGCTTCATCCTTTTGATCAACATTCCCGTCGTCGTAATTGTTCTAATCTGTTTCGTCGTCTGCGGTGTGATCATCTGGCGTCGAACGCACAGGAAACGTTCCTACAAGCAGCCGCCGCGCATTCCTCCCCCATCGAACGAATCAGCGACGATCCCGACCAGCGGAATTTTCGTGAATACAAACGAGAGCTCAGTCTCTTACGACCCACTTTTGGACTACCCAGATGACCTGAAAAGTAAGGAACAACATCAGCAGTTGTGAGTTGTGACGATGTTGGGTCGTAATTCTTGGAGCTTTATCATTATGAGGTTCATATAATCATGACAAATAATCTTCATAGTATTAATCATTTAGGTATGCACCCTCTTTTAACTTTCAATCGACAAACCCAAATAGTGATATTCCGCTCAATACAAACTTGAGGTATATCGTTTTTTTTATTCCACTTTCGTCCGATGTACATGTTTATAACTAGAAAGGGAATGCAAATTGTAAAAGTAGTTATTATGTTTTAGTCGATTGTAGTCATCTTTACACTATCATGTTAATTTTGTAATGTCACACGCGCTATGATCCCACGAACAAAAATTAGGAAGACTTCAACTAAAATATCAAATATAAGAATTCGTTTGTGTACTTACCAGTGTACTTACCAGTAAGCTGTCTTAGAGCCTCTTTTGTGGATATTTCGATGAAGCAGATAACATGAAAATCAAGGAACGAATTGATCAGTAGTGACTTTTTAGGTATGTCACAAGTTTGATGGTTATAATCACATATCAATGTGTAATATTTCAATATCATTAATTTGTTTATGTTAACAGTAAAGCATAAAGACGCCATTTTGTTTACAATCAACAGCAAACAAGACACGTACTACCTTTTTCATCCTATGATCGAGCGACAATACAATACCGAGGTCATTGAGCTGAGTCGCATAATTTTATGATTATTTTGTGGACAATTAAATTAAAAAAAATACGGGGTGTAGATATGGAATATGTCATGACATAATACTGTACCATTACTGGCAACAGAATACATTTTGTTTACGTTTTAGTTGCAAATAGTTTAAAATTCATATAAAAAGGGAAGATATGGGAGGACCTGACGAAGAAAGAAAATAAACAGAGGGAGGACAAGGTCTTCATCGGAGTGAAGTCATCGTTATTTGACTATTATGAATAGAAGATCTGCAAGGGAGTGTAGTCATTGGTCTTTGACCGGGGGGGGGGGGGGGGGGGGGGCAAGGTCTTCATTGGGGTGAAGTCATTGGTTTTGGACCATAGGAAGAGAAGATATTTAAGGGAGTGTAGTCATTGGTCTTTGGGGGGGGGGGGGGGGGAGGACAAGATCTTCATCGGAGTGAAATCATTGTTATTTGACCAAAGGAAGAGAAGATCTTCAAGGGAGTGTAGTCATTGGTTTTTTACCAGGGGTAGGACAAGGTCTTCATCGGAGTGAAGTCATTGGTCTTTGACCATAAGAAGAGAAGATCTTCAAGGGAGTGTAGTCATTGGTCTTTGACCAGGGGGAGGACAAGGTCTTCATCGGAGAGAAGTCATTGGTCTTTGACCACAGGAAGAGCAGATCTTCAAGGGAGTGTAGTCATTGGTCTTTGACCATAGGTGTGATCATCTGGCGTCGAACGCACAGGAAACGTTCCTACAAGCAGCCGCCGCGCATTCCTCCCCCATCGAACGAATCAGCGACGATCCCGACCAGCGGAATTTTCGTGAATACAAACGAGAGCTCAGTCTCTTACGACCCACTTTTGGACTACCCAGATGACCTGAAAAGTAAGGAACAACATCAGCAGTTGTGAGTTGTGACGATGTTGGGTCGTAATTCTTGGAGCTTTATCATTATGAGGTTCATATAATCATGACAAATAATCTTCATAGTATTAATCATTTAGGTATGCACCCTCTTTTAACTTTCAATCGACAAACCCAAATAGTGATATTCCGCTCAATACAAACTTGAGGTATATCGTTTTTTTTATTCCACTTTCGTCCGATGTACATGTTTATAACTAGAAAGGGAATGCAAATTGTAAAAGTAGTTATTATGTTTTAGTCGATTGTAGTCATCTTTACACTATCATGTTAATTTTGTAATGTCACACGCGCTATGATCCCACGAACAAAAATTAGGAAGACTTCAACTAAAATATCAAATATAAGAATTCGTTTGTGTACTTACCAGTGTACTTACCAGTAAGCTGTCTTAGAGCCTCTTTTGTGGATATTTCGATGAAGCAGATAACATGAAAATCAAGGAACGAATTGATCAGTAGTGACTTTTTAGGTATGTCACAAGTTTGATGGTTATAATCACATATCAATGTGTAATATTTCAATATCATTAATTTGTTTATGTTAACAGTAAAGCATAAAGACGCCATTTTGTTTACAATCAACAGCAAACAAGACACGTACTACCTTTTTCATCCTATGATCGAGCGACAATACAATACCGAGGTCATTGAGCTGAGTCGCATAATTTTATGATTATTTTGTGGACAATTAAATTTAAAAAAATACGGGGTGTAGATATGGAATATGTCATGACATAATACTGTACCATTACTGGCAACAGAATACATTTTGTTTACGTTTTAGTTGCAAATAGTTTAAAATTCATATAAAAAGGGAAGATATGGGAGGACCTGACGAAGAAAGAAAATAAACAGAGGGAGGACAAGGTCTTCATCGGAGTGAAGTCATCGTTATTTGACTATTATGAATAGAAGATCTGCAAGGGAGTGTAGTCATTGGTCTTTGACCGGGGGGGGGGGGGGGGGCAAGGTCTTCATTGGGGTGAAGTCATTGGTTTTGGACCATAGGAAGAGAAGATATTTAAGGGAGTGTAGTCATTGGTCTTTGGGGGGGGGGGGGGGGGGAGGACAAGATCTTCATCGGAGTGAAATCATTGTTATTTGACCATAGGAAGAGAAGATCTTCAAGGGAGTGTAGTCATTGGTTTTTTACCAGGGGTAGGACAAGGTCTTCATCGGAGTGAAGTCATTGGTCTTTGACCATAAGAAGAGAAGATCTTCAAGGGAGTGTAGTCATTGGTCTTTGACCAGGGGGAGGACAAGGTCTTCATCGGAGAGAAGTCATTGGTCTTTGACCACAGGAAGAGCAGATCTTCAAGGGAGTGTAGTCATTGGTCTTTGACCATAGGAAGAGAAGATCTTCAAGGGAGTGTAGTCACTGGTCTTTGACCAGGGGGAGGACAAGGTCTTCATCGGAGTGAAGTCATTGGTCTTTGACCACAGGAAGAGCAGATCTTCAAGGGAATGTAGTCATTAGTTTTTGACCAGGGGGAGGACAAGGTCTTCATCAGAGTTAAATCATTGGTCTTTGACCATAGGAAGAGAAGATCTTCATGAGAGTAAAGTAATTGGTCCTTGACCAGAGGGCAGAGAAGATCTTCAAGGGAGTGAAGTAATTGGTCCTTGACCGTAGGAAGGACACAAGCCTCAAGAGAGTGCAGTCATCTGTCTTTCACAGGAGGGAGGAGAAGATATTCATGGGAGTAAAGTCATTGGTCCTTGCCTACAGGGGTGGGGTGGATGAGGTTCACCATCAGGAGTTCACCTGAGAGACCAACTAACCTACAAGCGTCATAACTCACGGTGAGAAGAAAAAGTAAGAATGACTAGATCCAATGATATTTCTGCTCAATTCGAGATACACATAATGAGATCAAATTCACTAAGGAACAGATTTATTTGTACTTTTAGCTGTGAAAAAGATTAATAGTTAAATCGTTTTCAACATCGTTTATTTGGGTTCGACAGCATCGATGTATGAAATGGGATTGCTGATTTTGCCGGAAGTTTTTACAAATGTCACTTTGGGGGTAAAATACCTATATTGGGGGGGGGGGGGGGGCATTTCATTCATAAAGCAAAACATCACCTCGTCTTGAAGCAAATTCTACTTGTCTTCTGGCCAAGTCATCTCACATAAGGGCTAATAATGATAGATGATGAATACCCCTTCGTGGCTGTTTTACAAGTGACAAAACAGAGGACTTCAAGCCCCCTTGTCCTAACCATGGCAAATTTGCCCCTATTCAAATGGTGGACAGCGATACAATACGTTAAGGGAGCGAAACTAGGTGTCAGCTACTGGAGATATAGTCTAACAGTCCTCTCTTTAGTATTGTGGGATTAATTTGTTTAGATTTATTTGCAATCAAATGTAATAAATTCACCTTTGGGTGGTCATGTAGCAGTGTTAATTTCTAGATTGATCACGCGAGATATACATTTATATTATATACTTACCACTACAGACTCATTGTAATCATCGCCCATCCGTTTCGGCGATCTTTTCCCTTAACTCAACTGAAGATGTCGCACCTAAAAATACTGCGGGGAACAACCGTCCTCATGATCATTGCATCTATTGTCGTCTTGACCGTGTCCAAACCCAGGCATATTTCAGGTCCGGATGACGGACACGTCTTCAGGGGAGAGAACACGACCCTGACTTGTGAGGTTGAAGATGTTTCGGACTCCTACGCATTCGCCTGGCAGTATTTCGACGGATCCAGGAATGGGTTTATCGTTGGGCGTTGTTTTGGATGCAGCAGCGCATCAGATCCATGCAATCGTGACCCATTTGGGAGGGACAACAATTATACTATGTCCAAGACTGGTAACATATATGCGCTGAGCATCCCGACACTCCTTGTTCCAGACGTATCAAGTCATGGATATTACCAATGTGGGTATTTTACCGCGGAAGGCTGTGCATCTGGAAGCCCGCATGCAACGAGCAGATTCTTCCTGTTCCAATCTGCCATCGTATTCGTGTATGATTTGCCAACATGTAACCTAGCATTAGCACAGGAGGATGACGGGGGTTTCAACGTCGATTTCACTTGCACCTTGGAGCCTAGATTTTACAGTCCACGCGAAGTCCAGGCACGCCTTATAGTGAACGGAAGTGAGGTTGAAACCGCGGACATCGAACTTCCCTTTGGCGTCATGGTGAGAGCCAAGTCAGATGACTACTCGTGTTTGGAGGAAACATTAATGGACGCAAGATGCAACGTCAGTTTGCCAGGTAAAGAGGTAAAAGAACTTCACTGCGACATTCCAAATCGTTGGAACGAGACGGTCTCGGCCTTCATCGAACCCCTCACTAAATATATACACATCGGGGACGAGATAGACGTGAATGAGACGGTAGTCGAGATGCGTTGCCATGCCTACCCGAATGAGTCCGCCGTGAGGAGATGGGTGTTCTTCCAAGAAGGAGGGAAGCGGGAGGAGGTGTCAACTTCAAAGCGTACGATGGCAGGTGATGCAAAGTTCCTGTCAGACACGCTGGATGCTTTGACAATAACTCCAAGATCGGCTGGCGAGTATTTCATAGAGTGCATCATCGACCCAGACAACAACAGCGGCGTTGCCTCTGCATTCGCATCGCTAATGATTGAAAGCCAAATTTCAACAACGCCCGGTCAAAACGTTGATTACGAAAAACCATTGCCTACATCTCCAAGCATTTCCGATGGGGAAAATGGCGGGAATAATGAATACGGCTTCATCCTTTTGATCGTCGTAATCGTTATAATCTGTTTCGTCGTCTGCGGTGTGATCATCTGGCGTCGAACGCACAGGAAACGTTCCGCCATCGAACCCCCGCCATCGAACGAATCAGCGACAATCCCGACCAGCGGAATTTTCGTGAACACAAACGGGAGCTCAGTCTCTTACGACCCACTTTTGGACTACCCAGATGACCTGAAAAGTAAGGGGCAACATGAGCAGTTGTGAGTTGTGACGATGTTGGGTCGTAATTCTTGCAGCTTTAACATTATGAGGTTCATATAATATAATCATGACAAATACTCTTCATAGTATTAATCTTCTAACTTTCTAGCGACAAACCCAAATAGTAATATTCCGCTCAATACAAACTTGAGGTATATCGTTTTTTTATTTCACTTTCGTGCGATGTACATGTTCATAACTAGTAAGCAATGCCAAGGGGATGCAAATGAGCAACTGTAAATATAGTTATTATGTATTAATCGATTGTAGTCATCTTTACACTATCATGTTTATTTTGTAATGTCACACGCGCTATGATCCGACGAACAACAATTATAAAGACTTCAACTAAAATATCAATTATACGAATTCGTTTGTGTACTAATATGACTTAGGAAAACCAGTAAGCTGTCTTTGAGCCTCTTTTGTGCACATTTCGATGAAGCAGATAATATGAAAATCAAGGAACGACTTGATCAGTCGTGACTTTTTAGGTATGTCACATGTTTGATAGTTATAATCACATAACAATGTAAAATATTTCACTATCATTAAATTGTTTATGTCAACAGTAAAGCAAAACGACGCCATTTTGTTTTCAATCAACAGAAAACAAGACGTACTACCCTTTTCATCCTATGATCCAGCGACAATACAATACCGAGGTCATAGAGCTGTGTCGCATAATGTTATGATTATTTTATGGACAATTAAATTAAACAAAATATGGGGTGTAGCTATGGAAGATGACATGACAAAATACTGGCAACAAAATACATTTTTACGTTTAAGTTGCGAATAGTTTGATATTCATATATAACAAAAAGGATAAGGGAGGAACTGACAAGGCACGACAAGATCTTTAAGAGAGTGTATTAATTTGCCCTTGACCAGAGGAAGATAATACCTTCATCGGAATGGAGTCATTGTTTTGTTTTACCATAGGAAGAGAAGATCATAAAGGGAGTAAAAGATCTTCATTGGAGTGTTGTCATCGGCCATAGACCAAAGGGAGGACAATGTCCTCGTCGGAGTGAAGTCAGGGTTTTTGTTTTACCATATAGGAAGAGAAGATCTTCAAGGGAGTGTAGTCATTGGTCTTTGACCAGGGGGAGGACAAGGTCTACATCGGAGTGAAGTCATTGGTCTTTGACCATAAGAAGAGAAGATCTTCAAGGGAATGTAGTCATTGGTTTTTGACCAGGGGGAGGACAAGGTCTTCATCAGAGTTAAATCATTGGTCTTTGACCATAGGAAGAGAAGATCTTCATGGGAGTAAAGTAATTGGTCCTTGACTAGAGGACGGAGAAGATCTTCAAAAGAGTATATCATTGGTCCTTGACCGTAGGAAGGACACAAACCTCAAGAGAGTGCAGTCATCGGTCTTTCACAGGAGGGAGGAGAAGATATTCATGGGTGTGAAGTCTTTGGGCCGTGACCAGATGGTGGAGAATATCTTCAAGTGAGTGAAGTATTTGGTCCTT
>JBAMJV010013205.1:0-7500 GCA_037951105.1 Echinarachnius parma
TCCCGGCCGTGATCGCAAGAATTCGCCCATTGTTTATGTACTCTGTGCTATTCATAAACCTATCATGATCCATCCAGCCATCTCTGTTTTTTTCTCGAAATTATGATATTGTAGGTGCCCAAATGATCCACCAGCCAAGTTTTTTTTATACTCTCAAAATTAAAATTGTAGTCATGTCGGATATTTTATAAACGGGTTCCGATAAACTGGTTCCGATCGGAACCCGATATTCTTTTTTTCTTTCTTTTTTTTGGAACCTGTTTCCGAAAAATCGATACCCGGGACCCGATTGTAACGGTCTGGAACTGATTTGATCGACTGAACCGACTCAGCCTTAGTTCAAGTAATCCACCAGCCATCTTTGTTTACTTTTCCCAGATTAAAATTGCAGGTGCCCATCAGCCAACACTGTTAATATTTTTCCAAATGATAATTTGTTGGCGGCAAAGTGATCCAATAGCCATCTATGTTTACTTTTCCAAATGATAATCACAGGTGCCCAGGTGATCCACCAGCCATCGTCAGGCTCCAGGACTCCACCTGGACTCGGGGCAATGTGTACCAGGTTGGACACCCAGTCCAGCTTCCCCCAGGACCCCCACTCCTGGCACACGGAGAGAAAGAAGGCCAAGAAAAAGACCAAAAAAGGGAAGACGACGAAGGAGGAGCTGAAGAAAATCGAGATGCTCAGCACGGATACCAGAAATGGACCAACCTTCCTAAACCGTTGACGGTAAGGACGGGAAATCTTGTTTTAAGGTTGTTCACCTTTCTTAAATCAAACATGTGGTGCCATCGTGTAAACGTCTAGCAAACTGGTGCAAAATGCGCACTTTGCTCAGTGTTGTGTTGTGCGCCAAAACTAGCCCTAATTACAATGTTCAGGACGGGTTGGGACAGGTTCTATGAACCCATGCTCGTCGATCTTTAAAATTTGAAGCGCCATGCAGAAGCCGAGAGACCTACGACTATAAAATGTTATTTGTTCAAATGACATAGTACACTCCGTTCTATAGTCTGTCAGTGATGTCAGTCTTAGATAAACAAAAAAACTACCTAACCTTGCAACCTAACTTTTTTTTTGGTTATAAAGATTCCCTATCTACTGAAAAATGTCATTTTCTAGTCATATGTTCCCTTATTATGGGAAGGATGGCACTCCTGTTCTTCCTGGGGCTACCCTTCATTAATGTTATCTGTTATCATTTACAGTACTTTATAAAAAAAAGCTGCATCACTTCGCGTGATCCCTCACACTTTCCCTAAGTTAATTTCATATCCTTTGAGTTTGTGTCAGGTTTATATAGCTTCTGACCATCAAGTATTGAAAAGGGGATTCTGGGAAGGGCCACGCCCACCATCAATATTGCCTTGTGGCTCAATGGTTTTAAAGAGCACCGGTCTAGCAATCCAGAGGTCTCGGGTTCGATTCCTGGCAAAGCCCAATTTTCTTTGCTCATTTTTCATTTCTGTTGTCATTATACATGCATTAGGAGGAGCTGATGGACATCCATGAAGCCGGATACGATCCAGAGGCTCACAGAGAACCAGACCCAACCGCATTCAAGAGGCACAAGGAGAACCCTTCTTTAGTGCAACTTGGTAAGCATGATGGACCAGTGGCGTAGCTACAGGGGTGTGTGTGTGGGTTGGGGGGGGGGGGGGGGGGGTTGTCAGGCATGAAGCAGGATATGACCCTGAGGCTCACAGAGAACCAGACCAAGAGGCCAACAAAGGAGAACCCTTCTTTAGAGCAGCTTGGTTGGCAAAGCATGCATGATGGACCAGTGGTGTAGCTGTGGGGTGCATGGGGGGCGGGGGGGGGGGGGGGGGGTGTCAGGCACGTGGCCCCCAATAATTTGACAAAAACATATATAGAAGATAAGGGTAGACATTTTGTTTCAATTTAAGAGTTTGACACGCACGGCACTGTGGTGGAACAGTGGTGTACCCCGTGTAGTTAAGGGGATCATATGATCCCAACAATTTGACAAAAACAATGAAAAATGTAAGGGTGAACATTCTTTTAAAAAAAAGAAATACTAGAATGTATGTACGTGCCATGTTACACCACTGTGATGGACTCTTCACAATTGCATGTCTACGGCTGGAATTCACAAATTTAACTGTGGTTAATAAGGCGTCATATGGCATAATTTTAAACATGTTTTCAAAATAAATGAAGGAATACAACAATGTCCATTTTATAATTTTATTTGAATTAAATGTCAATTTTTGTATTTCTTTTAAATTCAGGACAAGATTTTGATTATTTATTAAAATTTATGGCTATATTATGCAATGCATTATGTTATTATTTCTTAAATGAGAGATGAACGCGTACTGTGCTCCAAATCATGAATTTTTATCCACTTGTTTTCTCCTGCCCGTTTTAGTTGATGAATGGAGGACAAAATGGCACCTTGGCAGCAAGTGGTACGACACCTCCATCAACGACCTTGAGAAAGATATGAATGACATCAACGAGCATGTCAGGCTGCAGGCCATAGCAACCATCGCTAAGGCAGCTACCTTCAGGCCTCCCGATGAGCCAGGGAGTATCCCTCTTGGAGGTACGAGAATATCCTCTTCTTTTTATTTTATTTTTATTCTCTTAGCTCTTCTTTTTTATTTACCTAATTGTTAATGTGTTCAATTTTTATTTGAGAATTTTATTGGGGTTTTTTCCGTCAAAATTCAAATTTATTTTTTCTACGTATTGCATTTACTTGTTTTCACCTGTTGATGTAAGGATGAGGTGATAAGTAGTTCTTGATCAGCAGGTTTTTCCTTCATCTTGTTTTCCATTTTCTATTGCTATATTTAGCGGCACCCACGGCCAAGAGCAAGCTGGCGGGTCTGTTCAAGCAGGTGGAGAAGGATGTGAACTCGCACGGCGTGCTTCCCGCCAAGCTACTCACGTGTGTCCAGAAGGCCTTGTTTGACCCCAGTCCCAGGGTCTGTGTCACAGCCTCCATAGCGCTCTACACGCTCAACAGACCAAATGAAGAGGTGAAAACAGGATAAAAATTACAATTTAATTTTTCGGGGGCTTACTTTTCAAGCTCGCCTGCATGAAAAGAGCATTCTAGAATTGGTTTTCTATCAAACTCTATGCCAATTTCGAGGGGCGCTTGACGCTTTTTTCGTTGGGGTGAAAGTTAAAGTCGGAAGAAGGAACCTTATTTTGAGGTACACTGCGTTGAATAATGCTCCTTGCAGACCATGGAAAGAATTATGTTCCTAAGATGAACCCAGTCATCGCTTTGTAGGACCACCACTTTTCAAGAAAGAAATTATTATAATATTGTTAGCGATTGCCGAGTGAATTTTCAAGAACTACACAAGTCAAATTATTTGTGTATTTTTTTATAATAGTTTTGGGAAATAATTTTCCCACATCTTAGTTATGGAGAGTTTATGGAAAATGTCTTCTCTTTTAACCTTTTTTGCAAAGTTATTAGTTATAATATAAGCTTTGATCATACAAATTGTTTTAGCAGCTAGCTGCTCTATTCTACATGACTGAAAAATGATTTATTTTGATAATGTCTGAAATCTTCCTAGTAATATACTTACAATTTTGAGAACAAACAGAAGTTATTTTCTCTCTTTCTCTTTCTTACTTCATCTATCTGATCTCCATCTCTAACTCTTCTTTTCTCCCTTGCCTTCTCTCGCTCTTCCTCTTCTCTCTTACTCTTTCCAATCTGTCTCAGTCTCACTAATAGACATCTTATGTTTTATAACTAAGATATATTGTATTAAATGAATCTTGCATGACACTTTTATTTCAATTGATCAAATGCCTTTCATTATCATTGGATCTGTAGCCGCCATACGAACAGGTAAGAGTATATATTCATAAGAGGACTTGTGTGCTGTTAAATATTGCACTATTTCTTCCCTAATTCACCTGTATGGTTTTGTTTAAATAACAAAAAAAAGTACAGCCATTACTAATTATATGATTTCCATGTTCTACTAATCTCAAATGTTATCATAGCAATGTATTTATTATTCGTGAATGTTGTGGGTGCATATCATTATGAAAGAAAGCTAACAAATGTCAAAGGTTATCCTATAGCTATATGTTTTGAGGGCATATTTTAATTATGAAGGAAGCGCTAACAGTTTGACAATGTGTTACATATATTATTTCGTTGGTGTTTTTTGTTTTACTTTTTTTTTTCAGCGTTCATTCCAAGTTCTATCCCCCCTTTCATCCAGCGACTTATTTGTATATATGTTTAAGCAAGTTTTCACAATACTAATTTTTTGAAAAACATTAACGTTGTGTGCAGGTACATTATGTATATGGGCATTTATATACTGTATTTTGTTGAAAATAATTAACTTCATAATGATATTTGCACAATGTAATCCTATTGGATATACCCCCAGGGTGAAATTCCCATTGACTATATTACCAATTGAAATCAATTGGTAATCAGGATTACCAATTGAAAATTACCAATTGAAAATTACCAATTGAAAATTACCAATTGAAGTCAATTGGTAATCGAAGTATATGGAAAATGAAACAATTACCAATTGAAATCAATGGGTACCCATTGAAACCAATGCCAATGGGTACCAATTGAATTCAGTTTCAATGGGTACCCATTGAATTCAATGGGTACCAATTAGAATTTCAATGGGTACCAATTGGCTTTAATGGGTACCCATCGAGGTACCAATTGGAATTTTAACTGGAATTTCGTCCTGGGCCTTTCTCGAATGGAAGTAAAACCTTACCCCTTTTCCATCAAAATATACCCCATTTTGATTATGTAAAGACTGTTTAAATTCTCAACTTAATTAAATTCCCAACCCCCTTTATATAATTTGTTTAAATAAATATAAACCATTTTAATACAAACTTTGTAATGATTATTGGGATTTATATAATTTGTGAAGCATAATTCATCTGAACCTGGAACTTGCAGTACAATTTGTTTAAATATTTGCATTACATGAACCAAATCTTCAAGGGCAATTTGCAAAGGCATATTGTATATGCTTGGATAAATTTGTGTTATAATTTGTGGTGAAATTCTCCCCACTCATTTACATGTATTTCATTTTAAGAGATCATGGTTATGGTATATCTAATTGTGTGAAAAGTATTTGTGCACTATAATTCACAAAGCTATTTTGCTGTTGCACTTTGTGGTATGTGGTTATAAAGCAGCGCTGTACAAATATAGATCTCTACAAACTTTTACATCAAGTAAATTATATTTGTTTTACTTATGAAGACTTAACAAGTAAGTTGGCATATAATATATGTATAATTCAAATCAAGAAAGTCAATTATCAGTTTGGTATTTAAGGATTAATAATTTGGTCATCTTATAAAGGGGACCACCATGCAAAGGACAACAAAGGCTTATATATATGTTTTGGTACCCTTGTTTGATATTAATTAGGTGTCCAACACTTTCGCAAAGGGTAATATTGTGTAATTCATAAACAATACAATATCACCAACACTTGCGGAACTTACAGGGCCTCATGGTTCTGTATGCGCCAAACGTCTGCGAGAGCGCCAATTCTATACACGCGGCATACTTTGGAGACAGTAGATCAACGGAAGACGCGTAGCTTTGACAAGTCTTCTTCTTCAGACCCATGAACACGGGTCTACTTTAGGATGGTGATGAGTTTTTCAATTATATAATTTGTCTAGAAACCTATTTTTCAAATTATATTCAACGTCTCTGTAAACGTCCCACTTTTGGACTCTCAACTTTGGACAGCAAAATAGGCAAAATGTGCTTCTATAGGTGAACGTTTAGTACGGTAGGCAAGTACGGGCTAATATTCTTTTTCCGTCCAGTTTTCAAAATGCTTCTTCTTCGTTATTTTTCAACCGATTTTGATTCTGATTGTTTCATAAGATAGGGCTAGGAGGGGGATTTAAAACTTCTACACAGAATCGTGAAATTCATTATCTATGGTAATTTATGCAAATTTATTCGAAATCACAAAAAATGCTTCTTCTCCTTCATTTCTCGACCGATTTTGATTTGGTTTGCTTTATCTGGTAGAGCTAACTTTGGTACACTAAACTTCTACCCAGAATTTTGAAATTTTTCTCCATTAATTAATTATGGTAATTTTTAAATTTTTTTTGTTTATATATTTTTTTAAAATTTTGTTTTTGTTTGTTTGTTTGTTTGTTTGTTTGTTTGTTTGTTTGTTTGTTTTTGTTTTGTTTTTTTTGTGTTTTTTTTCCCATGTCCCTTTCGGGGCGTCAAATTTATATTTTGTTCACTCTAATTTTTAATTTTTTTATTTTTATGTCCCTTCCAGGGCATCAAATTTGTATTTTTTGACCAGTTGAAAAGTGTACTACATGAAATTTGCGATATTTGATGTTGCGAGATGCCGGATGAGCGCTACGTCATTGACATTCTGGTTAACTTTTAACGTGAATCTTTTTTTTCTTTCTGGAATGTGTAGGCCAGGAAGATCTTGAAAGGGGTGATCAAGGACGGCAACGGACCCGAGCGGTGGGCCGCGGCCCAGTGCTTGGCCCACGCCGGCGTGTGCGACTCCTACGTGGTCGGCGAGCTGGTCAAGCAGCTCTTTGACTCGGAGAGCATGGTCAAGCACGAGCAGTGCATACGTCTGCTGACCAACCTCAGTCGCAGCTCCTCCATCGTCCACTCCATGATCGCCGAGCAGCTGAACAGCACCAGCTGGCGCCATCGCATCATCGCCTGTCGTGCCCTGCCTCGGCTGTATGGCACCATTAACAAGGTATAGCAATGCATCTTTCTATAAACTATACGGTCGGATGCAAATCAATTGAATATAATTATAAAGGGGGTAATTCTTCTTTCTAATTTATAATGATAGCATGTACATATATAAATTACATGTTGTCATTTATGAAGTTCTTAATTTAATTTTGGAGAATATCAACCAAAAGTTGAGCACACTGATGTGGAATGACTAACATTTGGTAATTTGTTTAAAAGTAGCCAAACCCTCAGATGCACCAGTTGAGACAAGGATGATTACAATGATCTGAGAGATCGTTTACGTAATGATCAGAATATTAAATCATATTATTACTTCAACTTCATTCAACTATTACAAACAGGACACACATATCACACACAAGTTGATTACACTGATGTGGAACAATTGGCACAGAGAGGTTTGTAAGACGGCAGCACAAATCTTTGGGCACACCAGCCAAGGCAAGGATGTTCACGATGATTATCGAGATCGGCTGCTCGACACTAAAAAAAAGAATGCATTCATTTATAACTTGAATTTTATCCAACTATCACAAACAGGACATAACGCACAAGTTGAGCACGCTGATGTGGAATGACTGGCATCGCGAGGTTCGTAAGACGGCAGCACAAACCCTCGGGCGCACCGGCCACGGCAAGGACGTTCACGACGATCTGAGAGAACGGCTGCTCAATGGCAGTGAGAGAGACAGGATAGATGCACTGCACAAGATTGGACACCTAGGTA
>JBAMJV010013205.1:12500-26934 GCA_037951105.1 Echinarachnius parma
GGCGAGTCCAACAAGCACATTGAGAGTGCAGTGCTGTGGGCGCTACGGTTTGAGTCGGAGGCCGGAGTGAGGGCAGAGGCGTGCAGGAGCATGATAAAGCTAGGACTCAAGGACCCGGAGATCCCGCCGATGCTCCAGGAAAAGCTCCTGGTGGAGCCCGATGAGACCGTCAGAGAGTAAGCTCATGCATTTGTTATTCAAACCCTCTCACTACAGTCTACAGTGGATCCTCATTAATTAAACAATTACAGTCCAATGACCAAGAAAATTACCATGTTATTACAGGTATCGATCTTTTTATACCAGGGTATATAAACAAACAAAAGAATGTAAAGGGTTGGGACCAGCAAAATTACCTTGATACGACTATTTTTTAAACACTGTATTATCCATTGTAGCTAGGCCACAATATCATAATATCCTTTTGGAAATATGGTAGACACTGGAACAAGTCACATATGTTTTCCCTTCAATCATGCAATTTTATTTTTGAAGTGCTCTCTCATTTATAGTAGCTAGGAGAAGCGTACTTGCTTCTAAATTTAAATGCTAATTGCAAATTACTATCTTGTTTAACTCACGCAGGCAACTTGCCCTTGCCCTTGAGTCGTTTGGTGTCAGCGCAACGGGAGACATGGAGATGGTGCAGCAAATCAAGGACGAAGTTCGTAGGCTCTGCACGCGCTACAACATCGCGGCAAAGATAGCCCTCAACGAGGGGAGAGAAGTGTTGGCGCAGCAGCACAAGCGCTTCTTTGATTCGTCGCCTGCGCCCAGTGAGCTCATGGTGAGTTTCTTTCCACAGCCAAATCAGGATATCATACCAAAAACTTGAAAACCTTTGGCTTCCAGCCTGATTGCAGATAATAATATGGGGAATTTATATAGTGCTTAATGCAAACAAGCCTCTATAAAGCGCTTTAGAGAAGAAGAGTATACAGAGTGTGAACATGGAGAGGATTTCGAGCTATGACTGATAATGTTGTTTGAAGAGATGAATTTTAGATTATCTTTGGATGAGTCAATTAAGGGAGAGTTCTTGTGAGAGCTTGTGGTGAGTTTGATTCTTCCTACCGCTCGTCATACCAGAAGCTTTAATACTTGAATCCGGCTTGATTTCAGATACTGGGCTTTCATTGAATGAAGAAGGGAGAAAGTGAATGCACATATGTAGCTTTCGCTACTTATTATTGCAGTCAATTGTTCAAGGGCTATTGAAAAGTATGTGCATGAAGATGCCATTGGATATGCCTGAAGTCTTGAGAAGGACTTTGATTTTGATTTGATTTAGATTTAATTGTAACCAGTTCTCAAGGAACTAGTGGCGAGTCAGATATTAACCATACAACTTCAACGAATAAGTCACATCTCCTATCACACAACCGACTCAAAATGCACTGTTGGGACAAATTGGGATAGAGGGAATAAATCGGAATGCAAATTGTCACATATTGGTCTATGTAAACCTATTTTTGTTAACCTATTGGAATACCCGACACAATTAACCCTTTCAAGACTGGTCCCAAAAAATACTTGGGCTTGGGTCTAGGGAGATGTTATAGCAAAATCAATCAGTCCTGAAGGGGTTAAGGCTCTGACTTTTTGTTCAGTCTGTAAACATAAGTCATCTTACTTGATTGAAGTTCTAATTCCTGTTGTTGTTTTTGTTTTCATTGAAGAAATCTGATGTGTGCTACCGAAGCGCCTCTGCCACTCGGCCGTCCACCAAACACAGCACTCGCACCATCACACCCTCCATACAGATCAGCATGGAGGAGGACGATGCAACCATCAGCGGCGAAACTCCGGAGCTTGACCTCCCCAGGACTCCGGGCAGTCTGGTGGCTACGGACCTCAACGGAGAGCGACTGGGTCCAGTAGGGGACCAGCCCGGTGGGGAGAGACCCAGCTCCATCTCGCAGTCCAGACAGGGGAGCGCGATCGGACGGATGACGCCCATCATCGCCGTCACTCCGACTACCGGGAGGAACACACCGGCTGGGAGACGCACTCCAGAGGAGAAGCTGAACAAACTCACAGAGGTTAGAATTTGATTTTGATTTTGATTTATTCTATTTCTTTTCAACATGATTTTAAATGCAAAATAATGATTAGACAAATGATAAAGAAATGCAATCATGAAATAAGCATAATAGATATAGATAAATACAGATAGATCAAGTGATATCTTTGAAAGATGCAAAATGTGTATATTTCCTTGAAATATGAATTGCTTGTTTACCTAATCAAAACTTTTTCCATCTACTTTCAAAAAAACTTTGACAGGTCTTTGAGGGTGTTGCATCCATGAAGGAGTATGAAAATTACGTGCGGCCCGGGGATGCACCGGATGGGGATCCAGCAATGGGACGAAAGCTCTCGCAGATCCCAGAAGCACCGGCAGAGGAGGTCGTGGGTTCAGAGGGCAGGAGAAGTCGGGATGTGAAGAGCTCGAATCCTCGTAGTTCAGCCATTACGAGGTCACGGCTAGGCCAGACAAATATTGAGAACGTCGATGTCCCGCTGAGCATGGGAGGAATGATCATCCCTTACCCTCCGATGAATCGGCGCAGGAAGGGACAGGATGCCAGGGATGGCGTTGAGGAGGATGACATGGAAGAAGAGGATGAGGCATACGAGATGGATGATGACCTGGAGGACGATGAGGAAGATGAACTCAAGAAGTCCATCTTTCGTCCGACGCCAGAACCCGATACGGTCAGCCACATGACATCACCAGAGGTTGCAGGAGATGAATCGAGAGCTCCATCTCAGTGAAAGAATCCTTTCCTGGACTCTTTGTCATTTAAAAATTATCCAAAGAAAAGGGAAATATGCATGCAGCAAAATTACTCCCAATCAATCAGAAACAGGGCTACTAACTATAGTCTACTCATCCGATGTTCTAAAAGAACTTAGCTCATGTCAAATTTGCTCCCAACTGATCAGGAACATGCAGGCCGGATTTAGTAGTTTATCACAAAATCTGGATAATGCTGATGCGACTGCATGGTATAAACAAAGGACAGATCTTCTGTAGAATTATGTATCATTCTCGGAGAGTTCGTGAGTGTTCAAATTCATATTTCAGTATGTACATGTGCTGCAGTGAAATTATTTCTTTTGTACAATATACAATCCAAAGGTTTTTTTTTTGTTTAGTGTTACAAAAGGTAGATATGTTTGAAATACTTTGATAACCTGTATGTGTCTTAAAAAGCTTTATTCATAAGGAAAATATGCCATTTCATTTTTAAAAGTGATTTGGAAATTATAAATAATTATGACATAACCAGTATTTGTTATAAGCCTATAGATGTCAGTATTATATCACCTACTCTTCCTTTTTGTTAATCTCAATATCAGTCATGAGTGCTTTGAAATTGCCCAAACAAAAGCGCAATTAATGATACAGTTATTACATGATATTGAAAGCTATGTATTATTTCACAAGTTTCCATTTTCATGGCATATTAATGTACAAAATGACTGTCAACTGTATTATGATTGTATTTTTTTTAAACCTCTAATTTTCTAAAACAAGCAAACCACTGCATGGGTGCTTTTATATTGCTAGAAATCTAGAATGAATGCACTATGAATGATACGATCATTACCATGATGATGAAAGCTATGTATTATTTCACAAGTTTCCATTTTCATGGTAGGTATATAATGTACAAAGGATATGACTATGGAGTATGCAACTGTATTATGATTGTATTTTTGTTTAACCTCTAATTTTCTTAAACAAGCAATCAACTGTATGGGTGCGTTTATATTGCTAGAAATCTGGAATGAATGCACAATGAATGATACGATCATTACAATGATGATGACAGCTAAGTATTATTACACAAGTCTCCATTTTCATGGCATATGTACAAAAATATCACTTTGTGTCGGTCCGTCCATCTGTCTGTCCGTGACACTTTGTACAAATTTGAATAACTTTCCAACCCTGCATCTGATTGTAACCAAATTTGATTGGTAGATGCCCTACATTGGCCTCCATGATATTCTGTGGACAAAGGTCACATAAGTAGGTCAAAGGTCAAATGAGGGTCAATGTGAAATTTTACCTGCAAGAGTCTATTAGGGTTGATAACTTTCCAACCCTGCATCCGTTTGTAACCAAACTTGATTGGTTGGTGCCCTATATTGGCCTCCATGATATACTGGGGTCGAAGGTCACATAAGTAGGTCAAAGTTCAAATGAGGGTCAATGTGAAATTTTACTTGCAAGAGTCAATTAGGGTTGATAACTTTCCAACCCTGCATCCGTTTGTAACCAAACTTGATTGGTAGGTGCCCTATATTGGCCTCCATGATATACTGGGGTCAAAGGTCAAATGAGGGTTAATTGCGCGCAAGTAGGCGAGACACTTTACGGCTATCGCCTTGTCTGTAATATATCTTACGATTTCTGAAACAAGCAAGCAAAGTCCACGAGTGCTTTGAAGTTTCTAAAACAGGTGACCAAAAGTCATAGGTGCTTTGATTTTGCTAGAATGAATGTGTAATTATAAAGTACAATGATGATGATGATGATGATGATGATGAAAATTAAGCAGTATTTTACAAATTTCTGTTTTCATGGCATTTGAACAAAGAAATATCACTATGCAACTGTATTACTTCAATGTATATTTCCTTTATTTTATTATCAGTATACTGTTGTACTTCAAATTTTCTGAATCCAGCAGACTAAAGTCACAGATACATTTAATCCCTTGACCACTGGAACCGACCGGGTTGTGTACAATGTTTATGGATATTTCATAAACTCGTAGGGGACGGGTTAAATTGCTGGAGTGCATGAATTCACAATGAACTATAAAATCATAAAATGTAAACTATACAGTATTTCATAAGTTTACTAAGGTAGATCACTATTCAAATGTACACTACCGCTCTTCCCTTTTTTTTAAATATATATATTTCAGTACAATTTTTCAAATTTTCTTGAACAAGCAAGCATAAGTCATGGGAGATAATATTTTGCTAGAATGTATACACAAGGATCGAAAGAATGATGATTAAAACAATGCAGTATTTCACAAGTTTACATTTTCCTGGTGCTTACAAATACTAATGGAGGTCTCTATGCAACCGAGCTACACGTCTAAATTCCTTTTAGCCATGACATGACTTATCATTGTGTTATAATGCTGAAAACGAACACTATTTTATATTATACAACAAGAAAACTTGATTAAGACTAATGTATATATATGGATC
Source organism: Echinarachnius parma (assembly GCA_037951105.1). Lineage (NCBI taxonomy): Eukaryota > Metazoa > Echinodermata > Echinoidea > Clypeasteroida > Echinarachniidae > Echinarachnius > Echinarachnius parma. Next base: position 17,742 of record JBAMJV010013205.1, read on the forward strand.
TATTCTTCAATCACAAAATAATGGTTTTATATGTTTGTAATACCTGGAGGGTGTTGCATAAAGAGATGTGATAAATTTCGAATTTGCGATTAAACGTGAAAATGTGCCTACTTTTGCGCAAATCTCATTTTTGCATATTTTCTGATATTGATTGCATCTCTTGAAATGTAGCCTATCGATAGGCATCGTGCTGTCTGGCAGGTTCTACAACCGGTACTGTATTAAACCGCGAAAGGCTGAGTTTGAGCGGGGCAGCGCGAAGCGTATCGCCACTCGTGAACGTGAAAAGTTATATTTTCTTTTATTTACATAGAAAATCTTCGTAGAAATGCTACGAAGCCCATATTCATATGCCACAAGACCAGGTTGATCAGCTGTTTGTGAGTGTTAGTCTTCGTTGGAAGCTGTAATGTAAAACCAAACGCGCAACCTTTCACAATACACTGTTAGTGGCATAGAGTAGTGGTTGTTATAGGGTCTCCGCTTCGGACTAGCGTATGCTGTATGCTGCACTGAACATACCACCGCGGTGCACCGGACCAGGTGCGGACGCGTCCATTATTTATAGGGTACGTCATTACAAAATATGTTGTTTTCTTTTAAATAAAGAGTTGAGATTTGATATGGATGCAAAAAGGTAATTCTATGCTTTAGTTTTCATTGTAATGTATCTCATATTTTATCATTATGATAGTTATGATAATATTAATGTCTGATACTAAATAAACCCTTAATACACGGTGGAACACGCCACCGATTAGGCATACGGTATTCACATCTAGCGATCTGATTGGTTGCTGATTTCTCTCATGAATAGTAATGCCTTATTCTATTTGCTCATTAATAAATTACTGCGAAACCAGTGCTTAAAGGCTATATATGGAGCCAGTTTACTAGTATTTAGCTCTCTCACAGCTAGCTAGCTCGCGATCGCATAGAGAATCTCCAAGCCATATAGAGCCTTGACTAAAGGCTACTTGAAATGCAACAGCCCCCTGAACATTTTGTTTGATTTTATTTGTAGATGAAATGTTGGCATATTTAAGGTTATATATCTCTTTTGCATCACTGGCAATTGACGCATTGATGGGGGGGGCTGTACCTGTGTATAAGACGCACCCCCACTTTGAAAATTTTCCGACGGAAAAAAAGTGCGTCTTATACACGGAGTTTTACGGTAGTCAAAAAGCTAATTAGCCTGAAAGTTAATACACTATTTTTCAAATGTAATTTAATGATCCTTCCAACTCTTCCATTTGCCATGTATAGAATTGAATTGCAATTGTATGCTATGACAAGGGGTAAGTGTGAGGTGCTTATAGAGATGATGTTGTATCATATTAGGCGCTATATAAATAGAACCTATAAGCTATTATTATAATTTATTCTGTGTACATTTGTTTGTGTACGAAAGTGTTATGTGTTTATGTAAGTGTAAATTTCTTTTAAAGAACAAAATAATAGTATTGAGCATTTCAATTAAGTTCACTGATTACATGTATTATATATTTATATCTTGTTCTGTGGAACATAATTTTATGTTGGTTTGATAGCCAATTTGTAAATAAAAATGTATACAACATATTGTATATATATAAATATGTATCATGTTTATAAAGTTGTGCTTCATTAATCAATTATCATTTTGAACTACAAAGAAGAAATTAGTAAAACATGGACAAAACTAATGACAAGTATATGAAGAGCTTTCTTCCAAAAAGGCGCTATATCCACTTTTTCAACTTTCAAGGAAAAAGGAGGTTCTTTGCCCAACTTTGTACACGTGCCTATGGGAATATGAAAATTGAAAATTGAACTTTCTATATTTTAATTTTGAGTGAGTAATTTGTCGTAAAATGAGGATTCCTAGATAGCTACGTAGCTTATAAATATTGTTAACTCAATTTGTATGGAAAGTGGATTTAGCACCTTTTGAAACTGAGCTCTTCATATTTGGAAAGACAATAAGAAATGCTCATATGGGCCATTCTTGGTCACGTGTGTGACCCAAAATATGAAAAATTCTGACATTGGATGCTTATATTTTAGTAAGTATAGGAGGTATGGTGATGTGAATTTCATATATGACTTGCATATGTTGAAGTCTTTTATATGTAACACAAAAGATTTTATTAGGATTACGTTGCCCAAGGACAGAGGTCAAATGGCATCGGTCACGTGTGTGACTTTGCCGGGAGCACTTTTGAAGAAAACAAATTTAACTCAATTTCATTTTGGAAATCCTGTGAAATATGAAAAGCTAAAATGTTCATATTAGTATCAGACAACTGATATATATATGTAAGTAAGAAAATGGTGAAAAATTAAAATTATCTCAAACGGTTGTTTTTTAATGCAATTTATTATGTACGGATGTCTGGGTCACGTGTGTGACATTTTGGGGTGGTCACGTGTGTGACATGTACAATGTGAATGGAAATAGGAATATTACAAATATTAGGTTTAGATAGTAATATGAAGTTCAATTGTCACAAAGTTGGTATCATCATGTACAGGAGAATAAAAGGAATGAGCTAGCTTGATTATTTTTTTAGTTATGATTTTTATTTGAATATTGAAATATGAAAATTTATTAATTTTTCTAAGAAATTTTCTAAATTAAAAAAAAAAATGTATTTCATGAAACCTTGGACACTGATCTTTCCAATAATGGAATAAAACTACTGAAAAAACAAACTTCATTTTTTTCCAAAAAAGGTTCACTATTCAAAGAATGGCCCATATGGACGAAATGGGCCTATTTGACCAACTTTCACTCTAGTAATGATTCATCTTCTTTCATTGAATACAAACCCATTTTCAAATTATTCAAATACAGTGGAACCTCATTATAACAAGGTCATTGGGACCATTAGACAGAAAATCCATCTCGTTATGGGGTCTTTTAATATTATGACGTCATTCTATTGTATTATGACGTTGTTCTATATATATCTGCATATACTTTGGCAAGTTTCATATGCTAATCTGACAATCAATTAGTGAAATATTGTGATATAAAGTATTAAAACTCAGTCGATCGTAATCTTCCTAAGTGCATGTGGAATGAAACCTTTATTATAGGACTTCCCGCTCAAGCCGATTCCTTAAAAGGGGACCACCAGGCAAAGAACAATGCATAGTTTTATGATTTGGTATCGTTTTGTGATATCAAATAGATACCCAACATTTTGCAAAGGGTTGTGTAATTCACAAACAAATCAATTAATTACCACCACTTACGGAACCACTTTTATTTCCTGGTTCCGTATACGGGCCAAACATTTGCGAGTGCGCCAATGTTATTCACGCGTACGTTTGGAGACAATAGAATCCCGGACGATTCGTTCGCTCTGGACAAATTAGTCTTCGTAATTCAGACCCATGAACGCATGCTTTAGAATGGTGATGCGTTTTCCAATTGTTTTTTTTTTCTTTCTGGAAACATATTTTTTATGAACTTGTTGATGGAATGGACTACTAAAGGTGTTACCTTTCATTTGTAATAATATTATTTTTGGGTGGTGGTACCCAGACCAGGGATCTTAGTAACGTTGAAATTTAGATTTCTAGCGATTCTCAATATACCCCAGGCAATGTATTCTAATATTACTGATGGAACAGGTTTTTTTTACAAAATTTCTACTTCGTTTTGAAGATATGTATGATTGAAGTGTTCGGATTTAAAAACATCTAGTGGAGATGTTCAACTATGTACAAAGTCAGTGCAATGAGTAAGCTTGTGAATCACTTTGCATTTTCCGGCATATTACTCTGTCATATCATGACACTCGTTTACCCGCATGGAATTTTCTCACATAACTCCGTGTACATTAGATCACAGAAACACACATTTTATCAATACTGCGTCAGTGTTTGTTTTCACATTTTAACAAAGTTACTGGATCCCTTTAAAATAGCGAGTGTAAATTCCCCTTTTTCTATCGACCCCAATAAAGTACGAAAAACCGCAGTTGCTTTTTCTTTCTTTTTTCTCTACCTTTTTTTTACGTAGTGCCTATATAATTATTGTGGGTCATGCCGTAAATATACCACTGAGAGATCAAATCAGAGAAGTCATCAGGAAATGTCTCTGATGATTTATTACCACAATTTAGCTGGTCAACCATCCGGTCAGAGCTGACTTACTATAATAGTGGCCACCGCCCACCTGCCTATAGCAGCCAGCCTACTAGACCAAAAACTCAGTCTATTCTGCTCGACGGTCGGTTATATATATACACACGCCCCATGCAATTAGATCTAAAGTCCGATATAAAAGTAAACCCCAAGTAGAGTCGATTGTTTCTGACTATATACCCAACAATTAAAAAATGTGTCTGAAGAGTAAAACAATGTTATGGAACCTGTCTATAACGATCACCTGTCTATAACGATCACCTGTGTACAGTGGCCATTCTGTTATGTTTCCCTAATAGAGTGGTGAAGTGTGATGTCATCAAAAATCTATTTTTAGAATTTTCAGATTTGAACTTCATTTTCTGAAAGAGCATAAAATATAATGTCCAAATACTAGGCAATCAGTGTTATAGTGCTCTGGTTCATAAAGTTATGAACCAGAGCACTATAACACTGATTTCCTATTGACAACAAATTCATTCGGATGGGCATATCTCAGCCAATACTTAAAGGGACAGATCCACTTTTACAAAACGTCTGAACAGCTTTCAGTTGACGGATGGGGATCAATGTAACACTCAAAAAAAGAATCAGAGCGAACAGCCCTCTAATTTGAATTCTACGAATGAAAAACGAATGCGTCCCTCCATTTAAACTATATATCGGTCAATAAAGGAGTTCAACTGATTTAGCATAATATTACAACAATATAGTACTAATTCTCGTAAAGGTATTGTGAAGCCGACATTTGTTTACGTATGTCACGGAAAAAGGTCTCAAAAATAAAGAATATATAATTACATGTAGTCAGTTTAAGCGATGTTTGGGTATTTTGCTTGGTAAACGCTCACACATTAGTACTTATGCGCGGGTCACGTAGGGGTCATGCATACCGATCTGGCACTTCCTAAAATCTGTTTACGAACTTACTCACCGGCCGAAAATACGTATGTACCCATTAAACCGACGTCCCTCAGTTTAATAAGTTTTAGGTCTATAACTCCACGAAAAAGAGATTTCAAGTCCTAATTTTGTCAGGCATGCTATTAAATGACATTTCCTTTCATATAACACAATAACCTCGCAACTTTTGAATTTTGGCTTGCAAACGAGGATCTCTCCCTTTAACATATTCAATTGATTTTCGGTATTTGGACATTATTTTGTATGCTCTTTCAGAAAATGAAGTTCAAATTAGAAAATTCTAAAAATAGATTTGTATGACGTCATAGCTTCTGTACTCTATAATATATAGGTGGTCACTATAAACATGTTCGACTGTATAGTTATACTAGAGCTGAAACTGACCAGAGTGATTGAGATCAGAAGGAATACAAGTCTTCTCTAACGACAGAGATTCCTGTGGAGGGGGGGGGGGGGGGGGGGGCTGCCTTTTCCTGAGAGTTTTGACAAATGTTGGGTCAAAATGCGTTTACATATAGAAGCTAAACGATGGCATTTAATTTTCTTATTCAGTTATTGGGCCGTATGCATAAAAACAAGCAATTGCTTATAAGCAAATGCAAGCCAGAGCTTGTCAAGCAAAAGATCAAGTTCAAGCAATTGCTTAAATTCGTATGCACAAGCCTTTGCTTGTGCTCAAACCTTTTGCTTGCACTGCCAAGCAATTGCTTACGTGTTGGACAAAGGATCGTTACGGTTGTGCGAACATCGCACTGCAGGGCAACAACGCTTCGTGCCCGACCTGGCAGCAGTATTTTTTATTACGCAAATAGGGGGGAAACAGCGCGGAGCATCAGGGGGGTTTCTGTGCAGATCGATGGACAAAAATTGCCGTAAAAAGTCTAAAATAACAGGAATTTGATCACAACATAACCTCTGGAATATGGAGCTTGAAATCATCCTGAAACGGTACGAAAAATTGATCCTTAAACGCGAATGCCCTGAGTAAGCAAGAGCTCAAGCTGGTCTGGATGTGCTTGAAAAAACGCAAGCAATTGCTTATCAAGACAAGTAAAAGGATCGTTTTATGCATACGGTTTTAAGCAATTGCTTGTTTGGTAAGCAATTGCTTACGAGCAGTAATCAATTGCTTGTGCTTGTTATACCCCCGTCACATATAGCGCCGACCTCGCGCCGCTCCTAATCCCCATTCATAAAATTGCTACGCTCCTAATCCCCATTCATAAATTTGGCAGTGGGAGGCGAAGCATTGTCCGAACGATTATTAAATGACGAATGAATGGGAGGATTATCGCACATAGGTGAAAGGATAGCCTCTCATGGATGGACATACAATTATGGCTCCCTAAACAAAAGAGTAGAACGCCAAAGACTCACGACCGCTTTCGACATGTCCAAAGCTTAAAAAGTGGTCGTGGGTCGGTCGTGGGTCTTTTGCCGACCTACTGTTTTGTTCAGGAGCCATTGTATGTCCATGCATATGAGAGGCTATCCTTTCACCTATGTGCGATAATCCTCCCATTCATTCGTCATTTAATCATCGTTCGGACAATGCTTCGCCTCCCACTGCCAAATGTATGAATGGGGATTAGGAGCGTAGCAATTTTATGAATGGGGATTAGGAGCGGCGCGAGGTCGGCGCTATATGTGACGGGGGTATAAGCAAATGCTTTTGCTTGCAAGCAATTGCTTGTTTTTATGCATACCGATTCAAGCAAAAGGCTAGCACAAGCAATTGCTTGTTTTTATGCATACGGCCCATTGTTACTGACAAGCATTGGCGTAGTAACGCCGGAAAGGGGGGGGGGGGGGTATATTACGAGGGGCATGTGCCCCACATTATTATCACATTATTATCCCGGGACCCGGAGGATACAATGCCAGCCCGCAAAGTCAACGTACATTTTGCGCACCATCGTCACTCGCTGCATGGGGAGCATTCCTTCCAAGCGGCTCACGGGCATGGCTTTCATCTATCCTACGCGGGTCCCCGTTGCATTTATTTTATACACCGGGGTAGAGAGCAGCACTTATCGTCTTGCTGATCGAAAGACAAACACGCATATATATACGGCTTTAATTAACTGGATTCAAACTCGTGGTCTCACTCATCTCAAAGCATGCATATGGGTTTAAAAACATCGATGATATCGATTTATTGATACCCAAGATCAAGAGGAAAAGTATCAGGTAGAACAGAAGAGAATATTGTAAGACTCCCGATTCTTGCTAAGAAAAAAAGAAGAAAAATGGTCAGTATACAGTGACGCAGTGTGGTCAGACTGAAATGGGGGGGGGGGGGGGGGGGCGGGGGGCACGGCACCTCATGTATACGTCTTTAGTTTCCCCTCATGGTTTGTACATATTGTTTTATCAAAATATTTGGCCCACCACCCCCGGCCCGCATGCATGCCTATTTCTGATTTTAGGTCTCTTTACGCAGACTATGTACTTGTTTGTCAACAAAGCCCGGATCCATGGGTCAAAGTACTGCGTCCTATAATTATGTGAAATTCCAAATGTTTCAAAAATGCACACAATTACAAACATACATTGTATAGGCCTACTGACGAATGTTTTGATTTTTGTTTGTTATTTCTTAATCTTATGTGGCCACTCAAGGGGGCATGGAAGAAGTCAGAAGATAGAAACATGAGACGCAATTATTTTAGTAAAGGGTCTCTGCCCTAACTGTAGCTATAGACTATCCGCTCATGTTAGTAAACAAAGCACCTGGTATTTGGTAATACCAAGGTTGATACTAGGTCATGTACTAGGTCCGTTATTATAATCGGATAATGCTGAGAAAACTTGCGTACCTGCGTACATTATACTTGACCAGAATAATGTAAACAGTCTGTGGGGATTTCAGAATCTCGAATTGGATGGGAACGAGTTAATAATTAACGCGTGGATCCCCTATATTAATGGGCGTAAGGTAATATTGATATGGGGGGGGGGGGGGGGGGGGGGGGGGTGAGGTCTTTTTCCCGTTTTCATCTGACAACAATACAAAGACAGATATACAATGTATATCAAGAAGCATGGGCGTAGATACTTACGTAATACATGTACCTATCCATCAGGGGGGGGGGGGGGGGATGAATGCATGGGCGTCGATCTGTCATTGATACCCATTCATCATGGGGGATGATCTATTCATTCATCCCCCCTGATGAATAGGTATTACGTAAGTATCGACGCCCATGGATGAATGAATATATCACCCCCCCCCCCCCCTGTTGAATGGGTATCAATGACAGATCTATACGCCCATGTCAAGAAATAATATATCTAGCTTTATGAAGCCCCTCACAAGTCTCCACTCAATAATCTCCTACATATTATACCTGCCCCAAAATTGTAATGGTTTTGATGATTGTCAATGCATTGAAAACGATATAATGGAGAATGCATGCATGCATGCACGGGCCCTTTGACCCGTACAGTGTGTACAAAATGTGTACTGCCCCAAACGGGGACTATTTACATAGACTATCAAATCTTGTTGGTAAACAAAGCCCGACCTACAGCTGGGTCCTGACAATATAAATCTTGGGTTACTTTATTGCATCAATGCAATGTAGAGACTCCAGAGAACATAACATTAGCGTGACTGCATGGTGGATCCGTTAGACACTGATGCTGTTCATCATTATGATCGTTGTATTGAAACATTTCCAGGAAAGTCAGTATATCGAATTCGAGCCACCAGCCTAGCTACCACTTTGTAAACTTACTGTTAAAGGTACTTCAGATTCGTCAAATCAGATGCGCGGCGCCATCTTAAGTACACGTTGCGCACGGTGCGTGATGCACGTTAGCTCAGTGTCATGCGGTGCGCGCAAACTGGCCCAGTTCAAAATGGCGACCCGCTGTGTAGCATCCCCACGCTTGATGCCCTTTAACATGAGTATCGTCTTTTAGTTGTACCGAGTGACAGCTAGTATATTGGAAACCCAGCGGGCAGAACGTGTATACATGATTGTATTTGGAATTCAATATAGTGGTACTATATATATATACCTCAATGTTCCTGCCATACAAAGTCATGTACATGTCCGATTCGGGTGCATTGAACCTTGCTTGAACGTTGCATCCACCCCTGCAAGTCAAGTAGCCTACTAAC
>JBAMJV010013206.1:0-34828 GCA_037951105.1 Echinarachnius parma
CTTATATTGAAAGAAAATGTCATTTAACAGCATGCCTGACTAAATTAGAGCTTGAAATCTCTTTTTCGTGGAGTTATAGACCTCAAAATAATAAAATGACTAGCAGCATTTAATTCGCATTATACAAGTATTTACTTGGTGCGAAATTTCGCACACGGATTCTACGGAGTACCACATTGCTGCGTGTGACCCCTACGTGACCTGCACAGATCAACAATGGCATAATCGAATACTAAACAAAATATCCAAACCTCGCTAAAACTGACTACATGTAATTGTATATTCTCATTTTCGACACCCTTTTCCGTGACATACCTTTACAACTGTCGGCTTCACAAAACCTTTATGTACAAGAATAAATACAATATTGTTGTAAGATTACGCCTTTATTGACCGGCATATAGGTTGGTGGAGGGACTCATTCGTTTTTCATTCATAGAATCCAAATTACAGGGCTCTTCGATCTGGATATTTTTTTGTGTGTTTCATTCATCGCCATCCGTTTTCTGGAAACTGTTCAGACAATTTGTAAAAGGCGGACAGTCCCTTTAATGAGCGTTCAAGAAACGTCAAAATACCCGACTTACTACAGCCTTAAATGTAACTATGAGTTCTATTATGTATTTTGTCGGGAAGATCTATTTTGAGAATTACGTCCACCCTTATCATGGGCCAGCATGCAGGGAGGGATGTGGTACTGTGTGTGTGTTCTATTTATAGATCAGCTGTTATGTCATCCAGCCATGATTTTTCATCACAACATCACAACCACAGACAAATAAAACAAAGGCAAAGACAGCAAATTTATTGATAAATCATATGTGCACAGCATAACGTTGTTGAGCCACTTATTATTTCTTGGTGTTGTTTTTTTCTGGGGGAGGGAAACAACCAATGTCCCAAAATGACAACCCACCTCCCCCCCCCCCCCCCCCCCTCCCCCCAGGTTGGAGGTTCCATTTTAAAAAAAATAAAAAAATAAAAAAATAAATAAATGGGGGGGGGGGGGGGGGGACCCCTGGAGGTTCCATCTATACTAATTAAAGGAACTACAGCGTCTAGATGGCCTAATTTTCACAGTTCGGCTCTCTATATGTAATTTTTCCGGAAGAAAAAGAATTTGGCAGTCATTTCTCATGAAATCGATCAATTGTGGGGTAATTAGTAAATATATAATTGTCCTTGGAACGCCCCTTTTAATTCGCCAAAATGTGACGTCATCTAAAGAACGGACTAATGAACTAAATTCTGTAGATGACGCGTCATGACGTAAGCCAATGAATTGTCAATTACATGTCGATCACGCTGCCGATTCCGGACCCTAAATGTGGGTGGGGCGTAAACTGGCTGCTAAGTGAGATTTGGCATCAGAAAGCTAGTCTTAAAGGGGTATTCCGGGCCTGATAAAACCATTTGTTATTTTAATAAACAGAATAAGAGGCATAATTGGTGAAAATTTGATCAAAATCGGACAAGAAACACGGGAGTTATACCTATTTGAACATCATGTAGTAATGAGCGATCGTTTCAAAATTGCCGCCATATGCAACATCATTGACGAGCAACCCGCCATGGCTTTAGTACATGAAAATACACTTATTTCTCATTTTCGTGGCTAAAAATTAATTTTTCTCTGCTTGTTTTCACAAATTCATAGAAGATTATCGATGGGCCAACCTCTTTGGAATTTGTAAGCTCATAAATTTACTTTGTTATAAAGAAAATTTTAATTTTGTAAAATTTCCATGTAGAAGTCAAAATGGCTGCAGCTCGCAAGTGACGTCACGATCGATAGCAATTGCGAACGATACTAAAAATCGGAGCAAAGTTCATCCTGTCATATCTTTTTTATTGCTCTACCGTTTTGGCTCAGATTTTCGATCATGATTCTTCATATTCACTTCATTTTATAGCAAACATCACATTTCTGGGGTGGAATTCCCCTTTAAATCACTACTGTGTTTATTTTCATGGACTTTCATCAACTATGGAATAAGTGTCAAAGTACGTTGTATTCTTTAGGTCCTTTACAACAAAAATGGGGGGGGGGGGGGGGGGGTGGTGGTCGGGGGTCGCCTCCCTGACCACCCCCCCCCCCCCCCCCCCCCCCCCGCCCCCCATTCCCCAGTAGCCAAGGAGATTTTTTTAAAAAATTTGAAAAATATTTTTAAAAAAATAACAAATGGAGGGGGGGGGGGGGGGTGGTCAGTCTATTCATTGGTTTTTCAAGAATAAATGTCTGCTACTGTTATGGCCCGGTCAGATATCAACGGATATCGGAAACGTATGCCCAACGAATAGACAATTTGCGAAATTAAATTATCTGGTGATGAAAGTCGTCTCCATTGCTTCATGTACAAAAACATAGAACAACGTACATCACCCGGACAAGGAACGGACAAGAAACGTATAGAACGGATGGAAAATTTAGCTCTCCGTTTGACGTCCGTTTACGCAATCCGTTACCGGGCTATTGTGAAAAATCCACTCTTCAAGTTTATTTCCTTTTAAATTGCCTTTAATTATTTCATAAAATCTTTGTTCTTTTTTGGTGCTGATTGGGACAAAATAGTATTCTTAGTAATAAAACACAGGTAAAGATTTAAGTAAAGATTTAAGGAATGATGTTCAAACTAGATACAACATCACAATAATATACAGGGCCACCACATGTGTAACTTACAAAGTATTTTACACATAAGTACAGGTATGGCCCCGGGCCAGTGAAAGTGTCGAGCCCTGTTTATCATGGGCAAAGGCTACGGAATTGTCCCGCTACTATCGATAGTCCGTAATTTGTCCTAAGATGTTATGTAATTCAGTCGTAGTCATGTGACAGTCACGCGGACAGTTAGGACGTCCTATACTATAGATAGGACCTTTCATGAAACGCACTTGATTTGGGGTTTATCATGGTTATCATTATATATTATTTTTATCAAAGCTCTATCATATATTGATCACAGAGTTGTGCATTCTGGGCTTTATACATGTTATAAACTACTGTTTCTTTGAAGTCTGTGTGGTAATTTGTAGGAGTAGAACATACATCGACAAATCTATCGCTTTCATGGCCTTTTTGACATTATTATTGTCATGTTCACTGTCGGCATGCCGACAGTGAACATGACAATAATTATGTCAAAAAAGGCCATGATGAAAGCAATAGATTTGTCGATCTAGGCACATGAGCAACACTAGAAATACAACAGCGATCACAACATACACTGATCCAGATATGAACGTTGTATATCAACCAACTATATTATACAGTTCAACTTACGCACGTGTCTGCAAACCGGCTCGTCTTCAGTCCAGCTACCGTTGATACAGATTCTTGTCGCCGAAGTTGTGGGCACTATCTGGTACCTGAACTCGCACTCGATGGTCGCGGTGCTATTGGTCGGATGAGAGCCATTCTCCGTATGATCGCTGTATGCGATCTCAGCGAAGTCGACACTAGGAATGTCCCTCACATGGTGCTGGGTTATTTGCTGCGACGTTATATGATCAATAAAAACAAATAAGGACCAATGATAATGTAGATAATGGCACAACAAGTGGCGAGATTTATTACTAAGTCACTGGCGTGCTTTGATATGTAGTTGTGAGAAGTGGAGAGAGATGAATGATGAATCAGATGATGCACCACTGCAAACCGGCGATGAGGGAACGGAGCGACCAAGCCGGAGGGCACGAAGCGCCCGCGTGGGTGGAGGGGGAGGATATGGGTTCTTACACAGTAGAGAGTTTTTGGGCCTTTGCCCTCACTTTTGCACTTTTTTACTCGAAATTATGCAATCTGGAACATTGGAAGTCGAAGGGAGTATAACAAGCAAGATTTTAAGAAAGCATGACCCCACTGATTAGACCGAAATACAATACACGCATACACATAACAAGGGCGTCGATTTCTTCTCATGGTTGGGGGGGGGGGGGGGGATGATCAGTCATTGCGAGGGAGCGAAGCGACCGAGGGGGGCAGGGGGCGGATCTAGCTTTTTGCTAAAGGGGGGGTTTGACCCCAATGACGATGCGGAGCATCGTCCACGAGCCCGGAGACGTCGCGGACGACGTCGCGGAGACGTCTCCGACCAGCGGAGACTGAGTCGCCCGCCAACTAGTCGCCAGCCCGGTGAGATGTGTACCACCTTTAGCTCCTGTTGACGCCCATGCGCACACATTACGCAACCCACTAACGCACGCACACACACCCCTAGATGATTGTAAAAGTAAAGTTACTAATTTGGGGAGGGTATATGGGAGGGGGCCGGGTTACAAATTTGTGGGAGGGGGTTTACCCATTCCACGTGGAGACATTTTTAAAATTAGTGTTTAATAATATCACTTTAGCTATATGGTTATTATAATTATTTGCAATGGTTTTTATTTGTATTAAAATTATTATTATTATGATAACTATCGTTATTATTATCATTATTGTTGTTATTATGCATTTTATAACGAATTAAACAATTATCTACTTCTTCTCATTAGCCAAAATAGGGCAACATACTGTCCCATAATGCAGAAATTGGCAGTTAATTATAAAGAAATATAATAAATAAAACATGGGCATATATATATAGCGAGTATTGAGCGTAGAATTAGCCGACGTGATTGGCGAGAGGGTACCAACATTATACAATACAATGTGCTAGAAATTACTATTTTCAAAAATACAAACAAATTGATTACCTGAAATCTGCTGCAAACAAATAAAAAAGTAAACGGCAGCAGTCAGAAAGATCGGACTCCCCTTCATCTTATCGAGCCACATTAGAGGCTTGAAATTCGGAAAGGCTCTTATTCTGCTCTCGTGTCCAATTCTTTCGCCGATTCCAAAATATTGATATCGGAGGACTCCCTTTCTCCCAGCGGGCCTCTTTTCACTGGCTTTTTATTTCACTTGTAAACATGTGTCATTATCTTGAAGAAAATTGATAGTCCTGTATTATTATTGTTTTCATTGAGGTGTTGTCTGTACGTTATTCCTATGGTCGTCGCGCACACTGTGCTGTTTTTGTGGGTGTGGCATACTGACTGACAGCTAGCTCCCGGGCTTATGTTCCTGTGATTGGTCAAAACTCACGGAACTTCCAATTGAACGACCAATCATACATGATGCACAAGTGACTCAAGAGCAACATAACCATACGTCGTATAAATCAATATTGTATTGCTGCTGCAGTCCAGTCAAACGTGTGTAAAGGTACAGGTCTGCTTTAACAGGTGACCTCCATATTACTATATGTCGGCATTATCCGGGATAACGGATTGCTGGTGCCCCAATTAGCTTTAACGAAGATAATACTAAATGTTCATCGAAGGTAACACGAGATACAAGGAAGTGAGGAAGTGAACTGATAGTGAAAACACAGAGATGGGATTTTTCCCGCCTTTGGCCCAAACACAGAACAATACAATACAAAGAAAATAAAGAAAGATATAGAGCCTTACTGATCTAGGTACGCAGGTCCATATCAATGGCGGAGTTATGGATCTTATAAAACAGGGGGCGGCACTTTGATTTGAAAAATAGAGAAAATAAAACAGAATATAAAGATCCCCAAATTATGTACACAATGGAAAAACATGCTTCGACGTATAATTAAGTGGTATCAACGATTTACCAACGAAAGGAAGGGGGTGGGGTACGTAACCCCCTGAGCCCCCTCTCACTGAATTGTGTTATTGTATTATAATGTTATATATTTCATAGAATGTATCCGTGCCATTTGAACTCAACCGGATCTTTCCAGGAACCTGACAAGCTTCCTGTTATTTGTAATATGTTTGATCTCGGATGTTCCTGGTAGTGATTGAAAAAACAACCTAACATAATAAACATGATATCAGATTATACTACGATATACCAAATATAGATATAATGATAAGGCACTTCAAGCCAAATAACAGTATTGAAAAGTTACCTAAAACATCTACATTGGCCAACTTTTGATCAATATTTTCGAATAAGTATAACCAAAAAAAAGATTTGTGTGGGAAAATCCGAACCTAGTATCGTTAAATGCAGAAATATGGGAGGAAACGCAATGCACACCTGTTTAATTTAGCATAATTATGTACCACCCGTTCGCACCTGTCCGCGCTTTCATGTTGTGATAATGAAAGTATATTTTCATTTTTCTTGTGTGGGCCGTTTCCCATACTGTTATTTGCTTTAAATGTAGGACTTCTGATCGGCTGATTTTCGCAGACTTTGGTTTTATTCCTGGGAATCTAGAACGATAATGTAAAATCTATCTTCGACGTACAATCGATGTATCACATACATAACTAAATGATGAATCGAAATTTGTATTTTATACAATTACTGCGATGAAGAGAAAATATCCAAGATATCTTTTCTTCATGTTATTCTTTTATAATCATCAACGAATCAATGAATAAAATAAAATAACATAAACAAGTTTGTGATTGTCCACTCGCCGGGAGGAGTGAGGGGGGGGGGGGGGGGGGGGGTGAAGGGGTGACCGCTCATTGTCTCCTCTAGCATTGTCCAAACAGTGCAAACGCACTAACACTTACTTGGAACTCTAGTGGTTCTCTCATACTTTGTTGTATTCATATTACCAATAGAACTAGAAGCCTACAACATGTTCTTTTTCTTGGAGTTTCCGGCCCTTTCGTTAACAAACTTTACCATTTTTGTTTTGTTTTAAAGTTAGAACCATGTACAAAGTCAGTGCACTGAGTTAGCGATTATCACGTTGGATGTTTGCTCATTACTTGGCCATAGAGTACATCAAATTTCATGTAGATTATTTAATACACATATTGAGTAGACATATGATATCGCAGAAAATTCACATTTATCAGCATTTTAGTATTTTTAAAATAAAGTTACTAGATCCCTTTAATATATACATTACACTATTTGTTTTTGTTTTTTGTTTGTTAGTCAATTTTCTTTATAGACAAGAAAGGAAAATTGATGCACAGAAAGTGGAGGGTCACGTGTTATAAAGCTGCGGGTACTATTCTTACATTGGTGTATCATCTTGATAACTACTTATAATTTTGACGTTCATTAATATTAACAATAACCATAATACTTTTTTGTCTCGTGTTTTCATTACAAATCATTTGTATGGAGTAACGGGTATAGATGCTGGATGTCCATTACTTAAGATTCGTCGACCTAACTGTGTATCATAGATCTGGGCCCCGTTGCAGAACGGCATATTGCAATCGATTGTAAATTACAATTAATTGTAAGTCAGATTATGTGTTCTACATGCGCAAAATCTGATCGTTTGAAGGTGCGTAAATTGTCTGACCTGCAATCAATTGTAACTTATAATCGATTGTATTTATTTCTGCAACAGGGCCACAGGTCAGTCCGGCACACTCAGTACATCGTGCTAGCAGTGGCGTAGCGTGGTCGGACTGATTGGGGGGGGGGGGGGTGGGGCAGCGCAAAATTATTGGGGGGGGGGGGTGGGGCACACCTTAGGGAATTATGTCTTTGTTTTTTCAAAAATTGCCCCTTATGTTTTCTTTTGTTTTTTTCAAAGTATTGGGGGGGGGCACGTAGGTGCCCCCCCCGTAGCCCCCCCCCCCCCGTAGCTACGCCACTGTCGTGCAGAAGTTTCAGGGGTCGGTGATACATACAATTCTGGGTGACATACGAGGGTATGCGTGCAAGCCGAGCCTAGACCCCTCGCCTCAGATGCTCGAAGATGTGGAGTCAGTTGCAGTCTATGGTGGGTTCCAAAAAATACGATAATGTATATAAAAATAATGAATATGACATAAACTTTGCCCGAATATGACAAAATTTGCCCGAATTTCAGGTGTGTTTTGCCCGAATATGCCGTTTTGACAACTCTCGGGGTGCTGCAGCCCCCTCAGCCCACCCCCCCCCCCACCCCCCCCCCCCCCCCGCCCCCCCCCCACACCCCGCTAACCTATGGTTTTGACCAATCACAGAACAGAAGCCCCGGGAGCTAGCTGTCAATCATAAGTCACAACCCACGAAACAGCTCCGTGTGCGCAACACGAGAGATTAAAAACCCTTTCTAGAAAATAACAAACCAACATACGTAGGTACATCTAGTTTGCTCAACATAATGGAAACATATTTATAAACTGAAATAAAAACAGACAAGGAGAGGGGGCCGCTAAAAGCGAACTCTTCGATTCAATATTTTGTTATCGATGAAAGAACTGGATATAGAAGAGCATACAGAAGTGTGATTTGGCATGGAGGGGAATCCTGTTTTTCTGATCGTAGCCGTCTAACTTTACCGTTTGCTTGCAGCAGATTGTAGTAAGGTCAATATTATTTGTCTCTGCTGAACAAGGAAGATAATATTATTGACCTATATACGTTTCATTATTTAGCATTATACTATTTCGTTTTTGTTAGTTATCACATGCACACCCCTATATAAATTCCTTTTTTGTAATCATCATCTGTTTATAATGAGGAGTAGAAAAAGAAGAAACCCAAGAAGACGGCGAAGAAGAAAATGATTATATTGTTTTATCGTATACTTTGAAATTTAAGAACGTTTTTGTTTGCTGCTATACCCAGTGGCGTAGTGTGGTCGGATTGATGGGGGTTGGGAGGGGGGGGGGGGGGGGGGCACGCGCAATTATTGGGGATGGGGGGGGGGGGGCACACCTTATGTATTTCTTTGTTTTTTCAAAAAATGACCCCTTATGTTTTCTATTGTTTTTTCCAAATTATTGGGGGGGGGGGGCACGTGCCCCCCCCCCCCCCCGTGCCCCCCTCCCCGTCGCTACGCCACTGGCTATACCTATATAACTTGTATGATTAAAACAACATGAATACATACTTATATACAAATACATACTGAAAGAAGATTGAAAGAAGAAGAAGATGATGAAGAAGGAGAACAACAGCAACAACAACAACAACAGTGGGGAGGAGAAGAAGAATAAAATGGGAAGGAGGAGATATCTAGAAAGCAAGGAGGCTTGAGGAGGAGGGGGGGATGGGGAAAATAATGGAAAGGATGGTGCGTTTTTGACCAACAAGTTTTTCAATTATCTAGAAAAATTTAGAGTAGCCTATTTAGAGGGGGTGAGCTCGAGTATAATTATAGAGGATATATAGAAAGGATGGCCCCCACCTTTCTTTATAATCTGAACTTGTCTGATGATGGCTATTGATTAGGTTATCGAGATTCTGGGTGATGATAAGCTGACCCTGCCTGTGGGCTCAGAAGGGGTGTCGCGGATCAGACAAGCCCAACAACACCCTCCCTCATGCGGGCCTCTTGCACCCCTTCTGTTTTTTCGATAATTATCGCGCGCTCAAGCCACCTACATGACAGGTGGGGAAAGTTGCTGTATCTAGATTACATAATAGTACCTGTTTCGTAAGCTAGGGTGTGTTTGTAAGTAAGTATACATACGCCTCGTCTCCTCGATTCACTTGTGTTATTATCATCTTGCCTCGTTTGTTTTATTGATCATAACGTCGCAGCAAATAACCTAGCATCATGTGAAGACATTCCTAGTGTAGACTTCGCGGAGATCGCGTACAGCAATCGCACGGACAGTGGCTCTCATCCGACCACCAGCACCGCGATCACCGAGTGCGAGTTCAGGTACCAGATAGTGCCCACAACTTCGGCGACAAGAATCTGTATCAACGGTAGATGGACCGGCGAGGAGCCGCGGTGCAGACACGTGCGTAAGTTGAACTATACAGTTACAGGCCTGTAGCCAAGATTTTCCAAGGGGGGTGCGTGATTTCCAAAACGGGACCGAGACCGAGACCACTGGTTGAGAGTCAGAATGTAAACGAAGGGGGGGGGGGGGGGGGGGGAGGGGGGATGTCCGTCGCCAAAAATGTTCGCGGCAGAGGCGCCGAGACCCGAGACCAGAGACCAGTAAAACTAAAAGTGGACCCTAGGCCTAGCACATCTACTAAATAAATATGGTCCAGTCAGTTGGACCCGAGACCTTTCTGAATATGGGGGGGGGGGGGGGGGGCACTCGTAACACCTGCAGGCTGCAGTAAATAAGTTTGTGAGACTGGCCAAAATCATACAAACATTTCTAGCTCAAATCTCACCAATAAATCAAACTTAACATGATGGGAGGTTAGAATTGAATATAATTTCAAACTTACATGAGCCTTCCATAGTTCCAATGTCAGAAGCACTTTAAAGGGAGCGTTGAGTATTGGTATTTTCCGAAGTGCCCCCCAGAATTAATTGTAACGGATTTGTTTGATTTCAATTCCATATGAAAGATCATCGAAAAAAACATGGGAAATAACAATAATTCCCATTCAAATGCTCTAATTGTTGTGAAATTTGCTTTCAAAATATTATATAAAAGTGATTGACGTCCGGACATCACTTTTTAGAGAACGCTAGCGCGAGGCGCAAGCGTTCTAGGTCCTCTTAATACAGGACTGAAAATTAATATTTGTAAGCACGCTAATTGTGCTTAAAACTATACATATGATACGGTACTTACCACCAATTCACTCTCCAGTATGTGATCCAACTATCGGGTGGATTAAAATTATGATTTTCTCTCCATTCCGCTAAAAAAATCAGTGATTTATGCGCCTCCTCGACTTCTCTCCGCGTGTTAGCGCGACTCCGAACAGAATTTTGAACGAAAGATGATCGCGATGGCCGCGGTAACTATTACCGCGCATTACAGTCCCGTATTAGGAGGACCTAGAACGCTAGCACTTCTCTCTAGAGTTAATTTGACTTGAGTTGTAACGGCTCTTTTTGAATGATAACAGGGGTTTTACTTCGTCGTTTGTAATTGTGTATACTTTTCGAGCATGGTGAAGTTATAACTATTAGTTTGTACCGTAATCGTGCAGGTTTTGGTTACTAAAGTTAAGTTTGACCAATACTCAATGTTACCTTTAAATTCCAGTTTTGAAATATCTGATCTATGACTTGAAACACAAATCCTTGTCTAGAGCTTTCTGGCTGTGCTGCACTCTACCACAAGTTTAGAACAGTTGTTTACATGTTTAGGCTTGTCTGCCAGCCATTATTATCAAAAGGCTGAAGGGATGTCTAACAGATTTGAAGATATGAGCTATGAACCATTTTCCATCTCAAAAATATTTAAGTTTGAAAGTGCCTGTAAAAACATGCACGTTACCAGAAAATAGACCAATTGTAAAAAAACGTGTTTTTAACCATTTTCAAATGCATTTTCAAGGTCAATGCTGTACAAAGACCTACCCAACATATGCATTTTCTTGAAGTACCCATGAAGGACTACCAGACATGCCAAAATGAGCTTAGCAGCATTAATACTTTTTTTCAGAGATGCTTTCAAAATCCTCTGAAAACCACTTGAGGGCAATAAATGGTAGCGTAATGGTAGCGTAATGGTGTTTGACCCCATTTTTGTGAGCATTTTTCTACTAGATAACATTTCGGGAGCAAAATTTCACTGACAGTTCCCTAAAATATAGATGAATGTCTTACCAGATTAGAAGATATGAGCTTTATGTCACTTTCCATCTTACAAATATTGAAGTTTGAAAGTGCCTGTAAACACAGGCACGTTACCAGAAAATTGACAATAATTGTAAAAAACGTGTTTTCTAACCATTTTCAGATGCATTTTTTAGGTCAATCCTCTAAGAAAACCTACGCAATCTATGCATTTTCTTGAAGTACCCATTAAGGACTACCAGACATGCTAAAATGAGCCTCGCAGCATAATTAGTTTTTTTCACAGATGCTTTCAAACACCCCTGAAAACCACTTAAGGGCAATAAATGGTTGCGTAACAGTGTTTAACCTCATTTTCGTGTGCGTTTTTAAGCTAGATAACATTTCGGAAGCAAATTTTCGCTGGCGGTACCCTAAAATATAGATGAATGTCTATCATTCCACCAATTTTCATGCTTCTACTAGGTTGGACTAAAGGTGAACTTTGACCTTCAACTTTGCTGATTTCTGATATGTTCAGACTTTGAGGGCGCCCTACACGAAAACGGAACCATTTTTTGTGCTGATTTTTTGTGTGCTTTTAGAGAAAGTTGTTTTAAATTGATTTACAATCTTACTTTTGCTTTATTTGTTGTCATATTTATTTTATTGACCCCTAAACACTGTCCGAAAATTGAAATTTTATGACTTAAGGTCATTTTTGATGACCTCGTACGCGAAAATGAAATTTCGTAGCAGATTTTTATTTTTTTTTACTTTACAGATAATAAAGTTCTTTCAACTTACACAAATTTAGCTTGCTCCCTCATTCACTTTAGCTGTGAGGGGCAGTTGAAAATGGCTGATTTTTTTATAACACCTTTTAAGAATCGCGCATTGGTCGCTAGGTGAGGCCGTATCTTAGCAACCGTTTGACCTTGGGGCAAAATATTTCAGAATTTTCCGTGAGACACTTGGGGGAACATTTGGTGCGAATTTTAGCAAATTTGAAGGGGGTCGGGTGAACACCACTGGTTGATTTGACGTGGATTGACCCTGCTATGTAATCATTATTTTAACAAAACATCACTTGTGCGCAATTTTTAAATATTAAACATGGTTGAAACCAATGAGTTTTTAGAGAGCGCCCTGTTGAGTTTTAACAGCTCTTTTAAAATTAAAACAGGCTTGTAATTTTGTATACCTTTGGAACATGGTGGAGTTAGAAGTATTAGTTTGTAATGTAATTGTGTAGGTTTTGGTTACTAAAATTCAGTTTGACCAAGACTGAACTCTCTATTCTAAAACTCAACTATATCCCTTTAACTTTGAAATAATAACTTCTTGACAAATTGTAGCGAGACGCTGTCCCTCGAATGATGAGATAGCAGAGATATATGGATATGAATGTCAGCTCCCCTGCAGGAACCGAGCGAACAGTCCATGTCCGCGGAGTTACCAGTTTTAAAAATTATAACAGGCTCTTTACTTAGTTGTTTGTTATGGTTCATACCTTTTGAGGATGGTGAAGTTATGCAGTAACTATTTGTTTGTAATGATGCACGTTTTTGGTTACAAGTATACAATGCAGTGTGCCCAAAACTATTCTCTGTACCACTCTCTTCATGTATAGGCCATTATTTATCTTTGAAATGATAATTGATTAATAGATAACTTTTTGACAACTTGTAGAGAGACGTTGTCCCGCGAATGCTGAGATAGCAGAGATATATGGATATGAATGTCAGCTCCCCTGCAGGAACCGGCTCAACAAACCATGTCCGTGGAGGAACCAGAAGTGCTACTGCGACGGCGTCTGCGGTTGGAGTTGCATCGCCATAGGTAATGCCCGTTGGTGTCACTACACATTGACATACCGTGCCCGACAGGAAAAAAATATATGTATTTTTATTTTATTTTCTTTTTTTGTTTTCTTTTTGTTTTCTTGTTTTCTTTTCAAAAGGTAAACATGCATATATATGTGCATGTAGGTACATGTATGCACAAACATATTTTATGAATGTATATGAAAAAAGCTCATTAAGCCAAAATATTCATGATCTTTATCATTGAAGTATTGCTCATTCAGTGTGGTCATATGTTCAAAAATGGGCTAAGATAGCACAAGAGAGCAACCCTAGAGCAGTAGAGCTGGACCCCGGCCGCAAAGAACTTCACACTTCATGCTCGTGATGTGCGCTTCGCTCACATGAGAGTAAGATTTTTCATTTTCAAATGTTGGTAGGTATGTGTGCATGATCGTGAAGAATTTCAAGTAAAAAGAGGTCTTTTAAGCATGTGTTTTATTACAAATATTTAAAGGAGAATTCCGGACGATTAAAACAAAAATACAGACAAATACAGTATATTAGAAATAAATCTAGGGATGTGCTAGAATATTTTCAGGATTTGACACACTTTGGTTGATTTCTAAGAGATTTTTCTAATGTCATTAACTCTGAGGAAATAATTAAATTTACCGCACACAATCATGAGACCCTTACGTAGCACCCTCACTTTGCTCAATTTCTTGAGTAGGCTTGAATCCGGTGCCACTGCATTGTGATCACTGCATGTGTCATTCATAATATCCGGTCATGCAGAGCCAGCAAATTCAATAACCACGTTTACAGAACTTTGTGTCTATTCAAATTCCAATGAAAGCCAAACGTGTTACAATATCGGGCAGGCAAGTATTTTCAAATGGTTCAACAATGCAGTAATGTTCAAAGGCACGGTCAGTGGCGCAGCGTGGACTAAACTATTCATGATCGAGCATTGTATTGGACCGATCAAAAGAACACATTCGCTGCAGTGTAAAAACATAGATAGGCGCATAGTGAGGGTCGCACGTCACAAATTGGTGCATTGTGGGATATAACAAGCTCGCTCGCGAATTTGTGTCATTAGAATTTCAAAACCCATTATAAGAGCCCACAATCATACTTTTTTCATACAAAATTGTGTTTATTGACCTAGAATATCTGTCTTTCAATCATTAGAAGCTTGAAATCGTATGGAAGTCCACTTTAATTTTTGCTAAAATTATTAATAGGGTATAAATTTCATGAATCTGTTCGCAGAAAATGGCAAAAAAAGGGTAAAAATTTAATCAAACGGTTCACAAAATTTGATAAAAGGGTATGGTACATTTTTGTGAAGGGCCACAAATTATATTTTATCTGTGTACTTAAAGTCTTAAAAAAGGGGTCTTTTGGTTAGAGTGTACTTGAAATGCCAAAAATAGGGTAATTTTGTTTTTGGGGCATAATTGTTCTTTTTTTTGTAAAAAGGGGTTATAATTTGCTGAAAATGTACGCGAAACGCAGCAGATTAGGGGGTCATTTTAAACCTCTTTAACGATCATGTGTTACACCTTCGAATATGAATTTACGCTACAGTGCAGCACTTTTGTGACAGATAAAGTGAAGGGTTAATTTATTTGCCAAAATCAATACAAACACTATTACTAAGTCTGAAGAATTCAAGATAACTGCGAATGCTGAAATTGAAAAGCAATGAAAATGGTCAGATATGTTGTGGCAGTTTTAATCTTATCTTCAAAGCTATGTTCTGATATATGATCACTAATTAATGTATATTTTTCAAAAAATTATATATGGTTTACAGTCTTGGAGGACTCGAGGCCGGCCTCGGCCTCGAGGCCGGCCTCGAGGCCGATTTTTCAGTCCTCGGCCTCGGCCTTGGCCTCGTAATGCCGTGACTCGGACTCGTCCTCGGCCTCGTAGCATGCGGCCTCGATGACTCGGGTCGAGGCCGGTTCGAGGCCGGAAGATTTCATAGAATCTGAAACATCTATTCACTATTTTGAAGTATTTTCCAATAATATTTCATAGAAAATGTAAATCCTACGATTGATAATTAACCCTCCCAGTACAGTCAAGGGCTGATTCAATCTCTTGCGTGCTTACTGAGTCAGGTCATGAGACTTTTTTTTTGTCCAATCAAAATGATTGATTCTTTTCACCCTTTTTTGTTTTGTTTCTATTTGTTTTCTGAGTCGCGTGAATCGGCCCGGAAGCGTTTATTTTTTCCGTAACCCTAACGCGTCGCTTTTCCTCAAGTGTGTGTGAGTGATGAGAACGTGTATGCAGTGTGCGCTACGTGCGATGCGCTAAGTCACATGTGTCACAGTGTTGCTATCGTCATGCAGTATTTTCAGTATGATTTTCGTGTGATTTGAAGATATGTGATTTTGGAAGTTCTCTGAACCAAAAACGATCGTTTCAACGGAGGGCGAGGAGTAATTTATCAACCCAGAATCGGCATTTATCGAGATTTTGTTGGTAACTGATTATTATTATATTGATAACGAACGTGAACACCAATCATACACGGACAAAGAAATAAAATTGAATGATATTGTACGATATTTTCGGGAGATTCTTATAGTTATACAGCTAGCTACGCATTAAGCTAAGATGACGCCAGGCCGACTGGCCAGGCGCTAGATCGACAAATCTATCGCTTTCATGGCCTTTTTGACGTTATTATTGTTATTTTCACTGTCGGCATTCTAGCGATAGACGCGACCGATACGCGGTGCCTTAAGAGGCAAGAACACCGTAAGTCCGCAGTAAAAGTTACTTACGGAATAACATTTTTGTTGGGACATAAAACACCACATTCTCACACTTTGAGCGACATTTGTAGCCCTATCAATACATCAATACATAATACATAACGTGCATCCGTATGCGCGAACACTTTTTCAGAAACTTAGGCAGCTAGGTACGGTACAGCGCGCGCGCCGCTAAGCTGCTATACAGAACTTGGGCGCGCCAAGTTATAGCAGCTTTGCGGCGCGCGCGCTGTACCGTACCTAGCTGCCTAAGTTTCTGAAAAAGTGTTCGCGCATACGGATGCACGTTATATATTTTTTTTTTGCAGTTTGAACAAAAAGTACCGCGAAAGACCGAAGAAGAGGCATGGAAAATTGTGGAAAATCTCACAATTCGCCGTAATTATAGAATGACATGTATAGCGACACACGATATCGGTGAGTTAAAGTATTATATCAGCCCTAAATGTATTGATAGGGCTACAAATGTCGCTCAAAGTGTGAGAATGTGGTGTTTTATGTCCCAACAAAAATGTTATTCCGTAAGTAACTTTTACTGCGGACTTACGGTGTTCTTGCCTCTTAAGGCACCGCGTATCGGTCGCGTCTATCGCTAGAATGCCGACAGTGAAAATAACAATAATAACGTCAAAAAGGCCATGAAAGCGATAGATTTGTCGATCTAGCCAGGCGCTTGATGCAGGGGATTCCCGGTGAGTGTAGATCGGAGCTTGAAGTAACACCAAAATGATTGTTATCATTTTGTGCTTTTCTCAGTAATTTCCATAAGAGCACAATAAAAAAATAACAAATAATTGACTGGGAGTGTAATTACTGATAAATATTTTTCTGTCTGCAGACTACTCTGATCATTCACAATTATTTTGTTATTCCCACTCAAACTTCGAGTTTGAGTTCGAAGCCGTGGTCGTGGAAGATATTTTTTTGGTGACAAATGGAATGCCGGTGTCTTTGCCTTTCGTACCATAGCAATTATTGCATGTGGTTGTCCTGTTTTTATCGCTTGAAAATTACAATGAATGAAAGAACTTTTAAATTTAGATAACCCAAAATAAATTAAATGCAAACATAAGCGTCTACTCTTGGGAGCAGTTTGGAAGTTGCTGGAGAATTTTCACAGAATTGAAGCCGGCGAAGTCATTGAAATAAAAATCATATAATTATATACTGTGGACGTAGACTGAATCGCTGGTAGAATTATACATTATTCTGGTCTTCTGGAGCATCAGTTGACGGTTATGAAGTATAATTATAATAATTATGAATTTTTACTAAAAAGATTAACATTTCCTACAATAAAAATAATGGTGTTCACTTTGAATAATGCAGAATTTAGGCGGAAAATATGGTTGTTTGTGTCGGAATGAGGGCGCCCTTCGATCACAATGAGGGCGCTCTACATGAAACTAATTTGAAAATGCACGATTATAATATACGTTCTTAATTATATAAACAATACATGATATATCGTACAGAAAATTGTATAAAACTAACCCTAGACAGTCCAAGGCAGAATAAATATGTTGCACCATCATATTTTTGCAATATTTCGTACATGACAGTGATGCACATTTTTTGTGATAAATATGCCATAAAACATATAAAGACAAACTTTTTTTTCCACATGCTACAATCTGTATGTAAAAATGTATTATGTTTTGTTACCCATTATATGATAAAATGCTGTGGTCAGGTGCAGATGTTTTTGAAATTTGTATTGCATGGCCTAGAGAGGGCGCCCTACTCAACAATGAGGGCGCTATTTCTATTTTTAAAAAAGAGCGAAAACGCAAGAGTAATTGATGTCGTAATTGTTGATTTGAATCAATTGTTGATTGGGTGATTGTGTTTGATTGATTGTATGATTTTAAAAGGTTTAAAATAAACAAAAAATTAAAATATGACATTATTTTAATTTGGTGACTCGGACTCGGACTCGGACTCGGACCACGGTGACTCGGACTCGGACTCGGACTCGGACCATGGTGACTCGGACTCGGACTCGGACTCGGACCACGGTGACTCGGACTCGGACTCGGACTCGGACCATGGTGACTCGACTACAACACTGATGGTTTAATTACAGGAATTACAGGATTACTGTAAGATGTTTATGAGGTTTATGAGGTTTATGACCGTTCATTGACGCTCTTGAGCTGAATGATTATCAATGATAGATATCATCAAACTACAGGGGAATTTGAAAAAATCTAACCCTTTTTCATTCTTCTCTTACCATAAGCCAAACAACACGGTAGAAGAGAAATGTGGAAGCTTAACTTAATTTTTGTGGAATTAGACACTTTTCAGGTGCACCTTTAAATGAAAAATGAGCAAAGAAAATGGTGTTTCTCCAGGATTCGAACCAGAGACCTCTGTATCACTAGACCGGAGCTCTACCCTTCACTGCCTCCGTCACTGCATGAAACCCCTTAGTATATTTTAATGCTCGTGTTGGCCAGAAGCGGATATAATTGTAATATTCTTGAAAATGCATACATAGCCTAGGCATTTTAATTTATTCTAATTTTTCACTTTTGTTCCCTTTATCGCTAACCTACCCTCATCCAAATATAATGTCTTTTCATTTGCTTTGTGATTTCTCTGACATTTCCATCTTTTTCATTCACCCCTTTTCCACCTCGTAATAGAGCAAGATTTCTTCTGTCCTGAGGTTGCTGCCCCTGATGGATCCGTGGTAACGAGGTACGACCATCCGTCGGGAAGGCGCAGATATCTAGACCGTGTTTTCTTTGACTGCGCAGAAGGGTTCCGTTATCACTCTGGCAGCAGCTGGAAGACCTGTCTGAGTAGCCGCACCTGGCACGGGGATGATATCGTCTGTATACCAAATGGTTAGGCACAGTATAACTTTTTTCAAGTGGCATAGTTATTTGGGGTTTCGGTTGAAGGGAGGGACATGTACCCCTTACCCAATATGATCTGGCTTAAAAATTAAAACAAAAACTTTCGGGAAATCTGTGAGATAATTAAGAAAAACATAAGGTGTGCCCCCCTTAATGATTAATTGATATTAATTAATATTAATTAGAAATGGATTATACAAAAAAAATAGCAATGCAATCTTGTAGATTATGTCGCAAGCTATCTGTCCTGTCTGCCAAATTTCATGCAAGATCTCGCAGGTGGGGGGGGGGGGGGGGGGGGGTGTTTAAATAATCCATTTCTAATTAATATCAGTTAATTATGCAAATTTATGCAGAAATTCCCTTTTTGTCTGTAAATTACTAAATATTGCTCAGAATATGCTAATTTTGTGCATAAATATTCTTTTTTTACTTAAAGGGATAGTTGAGTTCTGGTAAGGAGAGTACAGTTTTGGTGAAACTGAATTTTAGTAACCAAAACCTGCATCATTACATTACAAACTAATAGTTATAACTAGAAAGGAACACAAAATTACAAATGACGTAGTAAAAATCATGTTATCATTCAAAAAGTGCCGTTACAACGTAAGAGGGCGCTCTCTAAACACTCATCAACCATTTCAACCATTTTGAATAAAATATTGTGCATGTGATGCTTTGTTGAAATGGTGATTAGATAGAGAAATAACCAACAACTATTTAAATACCTATTTGTAACTTTTTGAAAAGAGGAAGCATTTTTTTGAATTTTTAACGGCTGGTTCAAAATTCTCTAATAAACCTGGGGTCCCAGGTTTATTACAAATTGTTATATTTAAGGATATTTCAGCCGTCTCTGAACCGATTTTGATCAAACAAAGATGATTTTATTATTTAAATATTATGCTCTTTCAAATTTTACACTCAGTTTTTCATTACCTCACAAAAAAAATAAGTAGCCCTCTCTACCAAAACTCAACTATATCTTTAATTAACAGGTTTTGAACATTAGAAATCGGGACAGCCAAAATTTGCTTTATGTATTTCTTTGTTTTTGGATTTTTTAATGTATTTCTTTGTATTTTCGACTTGTGTGTTTTAATTTTTTTCTCAATGGAATAGATTATTGACCATTATCCAACCATTTTTAGCCCAAAATTAAACAATTGCAGTGATAAGCATGAAAATTAATGAAGGTTTTGTGTATTCTACAAAAAAATTAATTGTACACAAATCACAACGTTGAGCGATTTTTGGCCCCCCCCCCCCCCCGGCCTGGTTAGGGTTAATACAACTGGGGGTGTTTCAAAAAGATCCTAAGTTGAACAATAACCATATTAGTTGGATTTAAAACATATGGAGAGCCATTAGTTTCTTTGAAAAATTGTTTTTAAAGTCCTTTTTCAAAGGCATAAAATGTAGATTAAAATCATTATATTTTCTATTATCAAGGAGATTAATGTTCTTGATGCACACGAGTTACCAGAGGACTCGCCCCCTTCTGTAACTTTCGCTACATTTAGTAGACGTGTGGCCTAGCCCTAGGGCTATTGAAACGGAGATAGGCGCCGCCTTATGTGCCAACATTGGTAGGGAAAGACTTTAACTTTAACTTTAATGCAACATTTATGAAACATCTAAAATTGTGGCTTTTTTGCTTTTCAATATATTGTATTATAAGGCTACACATGGCTTTCCATAATAGTTAGGTCCAACTTACAGTTAAAGGGTACCATCACCCACAAATAATATTCTTATAAATGAAAGGTAACATCTTTAGAAATCCATTCCATCAACAAGTTCACAAAAATATGTTTCCAGACAAAGATATAATTGGAAAACGCATCACCATACTACAACATGGGTTTGCATGTACAAAGACTACCTTTGTGCATTGTCTCCAAACGTACGCGTGAATAGAATTTGCGCACTCGCAAATGTTTGGCGAGTACGGAACCAGGAAATAATAGTGGTTCCGTAAGTGGTGGTAATGAATTGCATTGTTTTTTTAATTACACAACCCTTTGCAAAATGTTGGGTATCTATTTGATATCACAAAAGGGTACCAAGACTTATAATTATGTGTTGTTCTTTGCATGGTGGTCCCCTTGTTCAACGTAATAGAATCTTTGTGAAACACCTCCTGGGTTGAGATTTGAAAGCAGCAATTATGGAGAAAGTGTTTGACTGAAGGAAACACATGATGCAATTGGGGGTCGAACCCACAACCCTTGTATTGAAAGACGAAGTCCAAACCAATATTCCACAACACTCCCACACAATCAAATATTATATCTAAAGTACATGTACTTGTTCACCAAAGTTATTCATTTCTTATTGTTCTACAGCTGTTTGTGATGAGCTCCCAACAGTCGAAAACGCATCACCTTGGCATTCAGACAGGTTGTACTACGTTCCGGGGGAGTCTCGCTCATACTCGTGTAACCCGGGGTACGGTATCTCGGGTGAACGAACCATCACCTGCTTATCCAACTTCACCTGGACGCAGCCCATTTTCCGATGTACACGTAAGTAGATGAAGTAAGGTGAGAGTGATAAGAGTGTTAAGTCTGTTTTTTTTTCCAAAGTGGGTTAAAGTGATTCATTAACTTCATAAGATAATCCAAAAGCAGGGGCCGCAGAAAGGTTTTGATATTGCTGGGGGAGGGGGGCTGACCACAAAAATGGGTCGCACCCAGCATGGGCGTAAATCTGTCATTGATAACCATTCAACAGGGGAGGATGATCTATTCATTCATCCCCCCCCTGATGAATAGGTATTACGTAGTATTTACGTCCATGGCACCCGGGTTGGGTGGGAGAGGGGGGGGGGGGCAATTTAGGAGTTGAACACCACCCCCTCCCATCCCAACTTATCTCACACCACAATGAGTATCATTTATTAAATAATTGTGTAATTTTTTAAAGCCAAAAAGTGGGGGGCTGACATGTCAACAAAGTTACTAGATCCCTCTACCATCTTGTATACCCTCTTGTATACCATCTTGCGGATCGGAGCTTCATTTGTTTGAGCCCAAATGTTGTGATCGATTATCTCTCTTCTTTTGTTTTAAATAGATTATTAAAACAAATCTAAAACTCTTATCATTTTATATCTGTTTTCATGTAAATCCATTTTTTCCAATGCTATTTCCCCCTGCGCAAACACCTACAGCAAAGTCGTGTGGCTATCCGGGAGATGTTCCAAACGCCAGACTTGGAAGCAACCAATTCACATTTCCCTCGCAGGTCCCCTACCACTGCGTGAGCGGGTATGAACATGTTCCTTATACGACAAGGTTCCATACCTGTCTCGCCACCCAACGATTTACTATTTACATTTAACTGAAAACAAGCATTCAATTTAACCTCAAAATACCATTCAAATTTAACTGTAGAAAAGCATTCAAGTTTAACCTAAGAATGCCATATTTAAATGTAACAGAAGAAAATCATTTTAGGTTAACCAAAGAAAACCATTCAATTTAAATTGAAGAAAAACATTCAATTTAACTTCAAATTTCACTGAAGAAAAGCATTCAAGTTTAACCTAAGAATTCCATATAAATGTACAGTAACTGAAGAAAGTCATTCAAGTTATCCAAAGAAAACCATTCAATTTAAATTGAAGAAAAACATTTAATTTAACTTGAAAATTTCACTGAAGAAAAGCATTCAAGTTTAACCTAAGAATGCCATATAAATGTAACTGAAGAAAGTCATTCAAGTTATCCAAAGAAAACCATTTAAATTTGACAGAAGAAACCATTCAAATTTAACCTTCTCAGTGCTATGGTCAACTCGAGTCATACCATTGTAGAACTAGATTTGCTGTTTTGTTCCTTAAAGGGGTAGTTTAGTTTTGGTAGAGAGGGCGCTGTAGATCACAATTTTTTTGTGAGGTAATGAAAAACTGAGTGTCGAATTTGAGAGAAAATGCAATTTTAATGGCAGAATAAACTTTATTTGTCAAAATCGACCCAGAAACGGCTGAAATATCAATAAATATATCTGATCTTATAATTATTTGGGGCCCAAATAATTAGATGATTTTTAGAAAAAAATTTTAAAAATGCTTGCACTTTTTCAAAAATTTCCAAAAGCGTTTTTTAAATAGTTGTTGATGATCTCGCTATTTAATCATTATATCAATAAAACATCACATGCATAATTTTGTATGAAAAATGGTTGAAACCAATGCCTTTTTAAAAAGCGCCCTCTTGTGTTTCAATGGCTCTTTTTGAATGATAACAGGCTTTTTACATAGTCGTTTGTAATTTTGTATACCTTCGAGCATGGTGGAGTTATAACTATTAGTTTATAATGTTACTGTGCAGGTTTTGGCTACTTAAGTTCAGCCTTACCAAAACTAAACTACCCCTTTAACCCCTTGACCACGGTAACCGACTGAGTTGTGTATGGGAAGTTTTTAAACTAATAGGGAATGGGCTAATGCATACAATGTGTACAGTGTTGATGCTAGCCTAGCAGAATTACCATATTTCATTTAGTATTATCATGCATTATTATAAGCACCCAATTTCCAACTACCGATTTTTGATATTGTAATTTGCCCATTATGATATTATAATTATATCCAAGTGAATATTAATGGCCTCCAACATGCACACTCACTCACACACCCACAAACACATACCTGTAAACCCTGTCAATCGAGGACGCCCCCCCCCCCCCCCCCCCCCCAAAGTACTATGCAAATGTGGACATGTGTGTGTGATATTTCACTGCCCAACTGAGGACTATTGTGTATATGTTCGACAAAAAACAGCACAATTGTGAACGTAGGGCGTACATGTTAATTTTTCCGGAGTTTTGATGCGTGCGCATATGAATGGAAATAGAATTAGCAATCGTTTGCACTAGTTAAGCAAATGAGGTCGGTCCATGGATGGAAATGTGTCCGTGGTTGGATAGAGTGGGATAGAAATGTGTCCTCGGTTGGGGCTGTTTACAAACTCATGCACGCACACCAGTGTTGTAGTCGAGTCACCATGGTCCGAGGCCGAGTCCGAGTCCGAGTCACCATGGTCGAGGCCGAGGACGAGTCCGAGTCACGGCATTACGAGGCCAAGGCCGAGGCCGAGGCCTGGCAAAGTCGGCCTCGAGGCCGGCCTCAAGACCTCCAAGACTGAGAATTTCATGAAAATGCAAAAGTATTTTCGAGATACTTCAGTATTACCAAATAATCGTGATCTAATCGATCACATGCCATTGCGTAACTTACTTTGCCTTGTGCATACACAGCAAAACAAATTAAACAACTTTTTAAACAACCAAAAACGCTGTTTAAGCCGGTCCCTCTAACAACGCTGTTTAAAGTTTTGAACAACCAAGATCTTCAAATTCTAGGGTGCGCACGCTTTATATCAGAGCGCTGCAGCGCTGTATGTAGGATCTTTGACTGTACCGTACTATATTACATCGAGAGATATCGATGGGTACGGTACGTACGTAGGTCGTAGCTGCGCATGAACTTAACTATCAATCGTATGATTTACATTTTTTTTGAATGAAATATTATTGGAAAATACTTCAAAATAGTGAATAGATGTTGAATCTTAAATTCACCAGATTCTATGAAATCTTCCGGCCTCGAACCGGCCTCGAGTCATCGAGGCCGAGGCCGCATGCTACGAGGCCGAGGACGAGTCCGAGTCACGGCATTACGAGGCCAAGGCCGAGGCCGAGGCCTGGCAAAGTCGGCCTCGAGGCCGGCCTCGAGACCTCCAAGACTGACGCACACACACACACACACACACATCCCCACACAAAAAAGCATACTCCTGATATTTTTTTCCCAAATGAAATGTGTAGCCGTGCAGTGTCCAGCAATAGAGAGCATTGTTCACGGTTCCGTGAGAGGATCCAGGTACCAGTTTCGGAGTTCATTGACCTTTGAATGTGATGAAGGGTATCGTCTGGAAGGCAGTCAGCGGAGGACATGTCAGGCAAATGCCACCTGGAGTGTGCCAGAAGCCATATGCACAGGTGACTATACACGTATTTACATGGATCTAGTAACATTGTCATAATTCAAGTAGACCTCTGGCGGTTCTCACATACATTTTTACATCATTGTATTCTTAATACAAATATAAACATGGAACAAGTTTTAGTTTGGCAAATTTCTTTTTTGTTATATTAAAGATACTTATGATTATAGGTTTCGGATTTGAAAATCTCGCTGAGAAATTTTCTGTGTACAAACTTCATGCAATGAGTCAGTTTTTGCCCATGTCAATAAAGTTACTCAATCCCTAAAAAAGCTCTTGTTTGTTTAATTCCATGCAAGCTCCAAGTTTAGAAGCCACAATGTTTATTTAGGAACGCATCCAATTTATATATTTGTTTCATCCTATATTTATGAATATTGATATACATATATTAAGTGAACAGAATATATGTTTCTAAATATTTTCTGAGTTTTATTCTTTTATTTAAAGGTCTTGTCCCATTTTGAGCAAATCATATTCTGTTCATACATGTATATGGATATTGATAGATCAAGTGAACAACAACTTCTAATAGTTTTTATGCCTCCGCCAACGAAGTGGCCGGAGGCATTATGTTTTCGGGTTGTCCGTCCGTCCGTCCGTCCGTCCGTCCGTCCGTACGTCCCGTTTTCGTTCTCGCGATATCTCAAGAACCAGTTGACGGATTAATTTCAAACTTGGTATGAGTGTACATATTGGGGTGACAATGATCTGATTAGATTTTGGGGGTCATGAGGTCAAAGGTCAAGGTCACAGGACTCAATGTATGCGCAAAAATGCCTCGTTCTCGCGATATCTCAAGAAATGGTTGACGGATCAATTTCAAACTTGGTATGAGTGTACATATCGGGGTGCCACTGATCTGCTTAGATTTTGGGGGTCATGAAGTCAAAGGTCAAGGTCACAGGACTCAATATGTATGAGAAAATGGCTTGTAATGGCAAAATTTCAAGAACTGAATGTCAGATTTCAATCAAACTTGGTACCTGAATGTATCATAAAGAGTCAACGTAGCCATAAAATGTTGGGGTCATGAGGTTGAGGTCAAGGTCACGGGACTCATTATACATGCAAAAAAGCTTGTAATGCCAAAATCTCAAGAACTAAATGTCAGATTTCAATCACACTTCGTACCTGAATGTTTTTTAGGGAGCCATCAAAGATTGGGGTCATATGGTCAAGGTCACAGGACTCAAAATATATGAAAAATATGTTAAAAAATAAATCGGTGCATGTTAATTTGGGCTTGATATTAAAATCGCGTGATAGCGGAGGCATAATTTTTGATTGCGCGCAATCGAAGATCCATCTAGTTTCAATATTTTTTTCTTTTAATATCTTGTCATGTTTTAACAATAATTAAGGTCTATTAAAGGAAGAAGGGCTTTGATATTTCATGTGCAAAAAATAAAGTCTAGGCAAACTTGCAAACAACATGACCATTAATGTTATTTTATCTCCCATTTTTTTGTTAAAGAGATCATATGTGGCGCTCCAACTGCCCCTGTAAATGGGCTTATTACGGGCATGAGAGCAACGTATCACCATAACGACGTCATTTACTACGGCTGCAACCAAGGGTTCACACTCTCTGGGAGCGGCTCAAACTATTGCCAAGATACTGACGAATGGGCACACCCCGTTCCCATATGTGGCTGTGAGTGCTTATTTTGAATTTAGCAATAACTATATGACTAATAAAATTGGCAATGTGGATTCGATGATCATTGACAATGATGGGACATCATTGTCAATAGACCGCTTCTGTAATGAATGCAAATAATATGTGTATTACATCAGACTCCCCGTTGGCAAGCTTAACAATAGAAACTAGGTCCGGCAAGCTCCGGCAAACTTAGCTTGCCGGACCTAGTTACTATTGTTAAGCTTACGTCATACGCATATTATTTGCATACATTACAGAAGCGGTCTATTAAATAAAGCTTGTTTCTCTAATAGTTTTCAACATTCTGGAATGCCATACCAATGTACCCGCACAATGATTGTCTGCCATTCCAGGGGCAACACAATTTCAACAATGAGCAACATTGATAACAGTGTAATACTGTAAAGTGGATGAATGGATAACAGAAATAATTGAGCAGTGATGAAATGAATAGTAAGCTATAAACAGGTGGAGATAAAATAGGGGTGAAGGTGACAAGTAGGAGATGAGTATAATAGAATACCAATGGTGAAGACAACATAGAAAACCAAATGTCAAAACAACCATCCTACAACAGTACATGTTGTGATAGCCTGTTGAATAAGAATACCGTATTTACCGGTGTATTACCCGCTCCGATGTATTAACCGCATCCCTAACTTTGGGGTTCTTTATGAGAAAAAAAAACATTTTGATAGTATAATTCTTGATTTTTAGATGGTCAAAATGTGCCGAGGATATTAAAGTAAAATCATCCTTCTTTTTCAGAGATTTTTGGTCTATGAAATATACTTCAATTTACTGAAGCACATTAAGGAAATTATGAGCCCTAATTCCCAATCAATCCTTAAGATTTGTTGAGCTTACCAAAAAACAAAACACGGAACACTATACATGGGACTGTAATCAATTCTAGAAGAAAAGCGAAGACAAAACAACAAAAATGAATCGAAACGTAGATAAAAAAACTGACCTTGATATGTTATTCCTTCTTACAAGTTCAGGTTAATCGCTAATTTCAGTCAATTCAATTCTGCACACTTTTTCTTCCCACCACTTGCAAAGTTACGATCGCAATTTCTTATCCTCCAAAATAGATTTATAGAATTTACTGTTTTCAAAGGTAGATTCAACAAAAGAAGGAATAAACATATCAAGGTACATTTTTTTCATCTCCGATTTGATTCATGTTTTGTTTTGTCTTTTTTTGTCTTCTATTGTTCACTACAATCCCATGCATAGTGTTTCATGCTGTGTTGTCCTAGTGGGGATTTTTGTGCAATTTTTCCCTATCTCCGTGTACAAACCGCACCCCCCTTTTCATCTGTAATTCCGTCGGGAAAACCATGCGGTTAATACACCGACAAATACGGTAGTAAAAAACCAAGGTGCAGGTGTGTAATTAATTTTTCAATTTGAAAAACGAATAAAAAAAAAATGAAAATTGAACCACAATCCCATTTTTTGCCCATATTGAAAACGGGTAATGGCGAGTGTTTCACATTTCAGAATTCAGAATCCCGAAATACGTTTCAAATTGAAGCCCGCCCTCATACGTTCGCTTTTATGCACGATCTTCATCTCCAGCACTGGCAGTATGCACGTACTATATAGCATTTATCAGTATGTGTGTAGGCTATATGCATGCAGTGAAGATGTCTCTAGAACGTTTTTCTTATGTCGTCAAAAAAATGTTTCAGCGACATCTCCACTGGCTGCATATAGCCTACACACGTACTGATAAGTGCATAGTGCAGTGCTGGAGTATTTGTATGAAGATCGTGCGGAAAATGAATGCATGAGGGCGGGCTTCAATTTGAAATGTATTTCGGGATTCTGACTTCTGAAATGCGAAACATTCGCCATTATCCGTTTTTCTATTTTAAAATGGATATTGAATTCTGGACGTTTTTCCATTTTTAAAATCGAAAAAAATGGGATTCTGGTTCAATTTTCAATTTCTTTTTTTCAAATTGGAAAGTGAATTATACACTTGTACCTTGATTGTAAAAGCACCATTATATGAGAATGTGAATTGCAATGTGAAGCTATTATTTCACCCCCTCCATTCTTTATCCAACATCAATATCAAGCTTGCATGTTTCTGTGTTTTTCACATTTTTGTAGCACCATGCCCGTATCTAAGGGACCCGCGCAATGGTTGGCTCTCATTTCAGGGGCAACGAAATTCTGAAGGGAGCGTCGATCACGGATCTTCTTTCCACGTTACATGTCACTGGGGATATTCTCGGAGACAACCTACCCTACAGTGCAACGACGGTAACTGGTCAGACAGCGATTTGGCGAATATGCCTCTTTGCCTAGGACGTAAGTATGCCCTTTTTTTGGGGGGGGGCCTCTGACAATAAAATGGTATTAATAGCAATATACAACATTTGTGACTGGCTATAGCAAAACCATGTACTTGTCAGTAATTAATATTTTGTAGAAATTGGCATTTTATAGGGGACCACCGGGCTTAGTTCTTTTGGTACTATAATTGAATACTAATCATACTCTCATAGGGTAATTAGAGAACAAGGCAATTAATTACTACGACCTACGGAACCTCCGACAGCTATTTAGTGGTTCGCGCGCGACTTTTGTTCCATTTCGGGCATGCATGCAATATACCAGCGCGCGCTCGCACTTTGATGTACACAGTACATAATGCCAAGGTGCTATATATCTACCGCACATTGAAGTACGTATGCCACCGCACCATGCATGTAGGTTACTCTGCATGCATGCAATGTATAGTATAGTATATGCTTGTTTAGCGCTACGTACATGTATACCCGATAGATGCTGTCTCTGAATGCCAAGTTGATATTTTATTCGCTGCACACAAGAGATTTTTGAGATTTTCTCTGCTTGCTATAAAGTGATAGCGTTATCGGAACTGCGCTGACAGAATAATTGACAGGTGATATTAAAAAAGATTCCCTGGCGATGTAGAAATTCTTTCAGGATCACAGACTTTTTCTGTATGTTCATTTGAGATATATGTCTTAGACAGGGGCGTCGATCTGTTTTTACGATTGGGGGGGGGGGGGGGCGAAATTTGAACATTTTTCCAAAGTAACTACTGAGTGAGCTAAAAAAAGAGGGGGACAATCTCCTCCACTTTCAAATGTGGGGGGACATGATATTCCAATTTGATTTTCGTTCAGCGCATATGGACCAAATTATTTCAGATTATTCTATTTTCTGTGACGGTGTGCTATAGACGAGGGTTTAATAAACTTCATTTGAGGCGTGCATTTGACAAATTACACTGCCCATCACATTTTGAAAGGTGAGTTTCCGCAACCAAAATGAAACTTGCAGTATGAGAAACTGTATGCGCGCGAAGCGCACAGTAGTGCTGTCGATTTCGGGTATATTTACTACCCGGGACTCGCGATAATTTTTCGGGCGAGTCCCGGGTACCCGAAATTTATCCATTTGTTGATTTCGCTATAGGCATGTCACGCCGCTGGGAAAACATGTTCATTCAAGTGACAAAAATGCAGCGCATTTATGACAATAAATCATCTTCTAGAATACAGCAAATTCGTAAATGAATTATAGTATTAGCATTTCTGACATGATTTTAACGGAATTATGGTAACATGCTGTCCAAATTTACATTGATTACGAAATTTCTGACGAAAATAAGACAATTGATCTCGGTGGCCGATCGTATCTTCATCACTAACACACATTGACCACGTCTCTATTTCCGCATGTGCTAAATACGAAATTGGTACGTTGTACACTGTAGCACTCGATATGTCATCAAAATTATGCTAAACCATTGAGTGCTAATACTCAAAATAATTGGTAATTAGAAATAAAAAATAAGCGGAATTCCGCGTAAAATCGGAGGTCTCACACCCCTGAATAAATACACCACGCTATACTTTGTACACAATCGGTGCTTCCTAATGCCATCATACATGTTACTACGCTTCGATTGGCTTGATAACACTATATTTAATATTATAATCAAATTAATTATAACCCGGCTATATAATGCTTGAATATTGTGGCGCTGATAATTTGTACGAAGTTGAATTGGAGAACTATATACCATGGATGATATAAATGATCGGAAGACAATATAAATGCCGATGGTGAATATAAGATGATGGTGATGATTATGATGACGATGAAGATGATAGTGATAATAAACTTATGATGGTGAAGATTATAAATAATTATCATTGAGCCAATGAAATCGATGTGTTCACAAATACGTCAAGAGATGGAGAGAGGCGGCCAGAGAAGCCAACCACCTGACATGACACTGCGATCACTCCCTCACTTACTCTAGTAAAAACGTAAGTAGTGTCATTTTGAAATGTTGAATTCAACAATGCTTTCACGATTAAAACTGCACAAGTTTACGTGAGAAACGTTATTATAAGTAATCAGAGTTGAGCTTGAATACTCAACAAATATTGCTACAACATTAATTTGATAACCATTTACATTTATTTTATCACTCAACCACTCCCGATACAAGAAATAAATTCCCAAACTCTTTTATTTTTCAACCTAAAGAGAATGTTTATAAAATAAGTAAAAACAACATGCACACAACCATCACTCAACAAGCGACCCAGAACATGTCGGGCGATGTTTACCAAATATCGCCTATGGCCATGAGGCTTTCTCGGAAGAGCAGTCCACACTCTCATGACCATCTAGCTCGGTCTACACCAATGCATTATACACTTACTTTTGTTCAGGGCGTACAGTATTATTATGATGATCATTTGATTACATAGATTTATACTAGCAGATTACCTACCTGTCATGCTTACCTCGGATAAACTGAGCGTCATGCAGCCTTGATGAAAAGTGACATTCCCGATGTCCAGGTTTACATCAATTACCAATAGTATTGCTTTTTATGATACCCTTTCATTTCATGGTGCACTTGCCGATGAAAATACTGATGAAAAATACCGATAAAATTTCTTATGCGAGTTGAAATCGCTATACTTCCCCTCATAATTATTAACAATTGATCGGTAGATTTAATAAAATACAATCATCAACATAATCAGTACATTTACTCATTCATTACCAAGTCATTGCCTATTTTTTGCCGTTTTTATTATTTGATTTATTGTCATCGATCAGCATCACATATTTATACTAATCATCACTAAGTTTATTATTTTCAATCACCATCATTCATATCAGATGTACTAAAATAAACTGATGAAAATATTCTGATTGAACTTAATATTTACAAACAATCAAAACCATCGCACATAAAATTAAATCATATCATCTTCATCATCATCGTCATTATCAACATAAGTAACTGGACAGTCAACAAATTATAATTATTAAAAGAAGAGGACAACAAAAAGTATTTAGTTGAACAAGACGGACGGAAACAAGGGTGAAACATTGTTTCTTCAAGCCCGAATGTCTGTTGAAGCTGAAGTTTTCCGATGTTTTGAAGGAGCCTGGCAACAAAAAAGCTGTGGTACTCTTTACTGCCTCAGAGCGTCTGTCATCTTCCTTAAAAGGAAAGAAGAAAAAAAAACATGTAATGTTTATGATTATGTTTATATAGTTAAATTTTGCACCATTACATAGTCGATATGACAATATATCAAGGGGCCCAAGTTATTATGAATACCACCACGTCGTCCTTTTCTCGAAGGGCAAAATATTTTATTAACGCAAAACATGAGCACGCATATTGAAAGGTTCTGTGACATAACAAAAATGATAGAAGAGAACAAATTTACCGTTATTTGACCTCAAAATTCTGTGCAATGTTGTCTGAAAACCTTAGTCAGTTGCCATATTGTAAAATTGTGGTGTTTTATTGATCAAACATAGTTAACAAACATCAGATTCTTCGTAAACACGCAAGTCACAACATCGCATGCACAGCCGACACAACTCAAATCACATGCACTCACAGTCAAACAATCATTCGACTACGCCTAATTTTGATAATGTGCTCTTACATTTCGGCCATTTGACTTTACTTTTTTTGTAGATAACTGTTTGAAAACCTCAAAAAATGAAATATTTTTAAATTGTGGAGTTTTATTCTTGTCAAAACAATCATGGCCTTTGAAAAGTATACACCGCTCGCCGCCTGATATCGACGACGCGAGTTAGCTCGTTGTTTACGATGAAATGGGATACTCCATTCGCAAGGCGGGGGTGGGGGTAATTACAATTGAAAACAATACAAATTAAACTTTTACAAATCTGACAATATTCTCTAAATTTATTTCTGCAAGTACAGCAAATATTATTCTTGATATTTCCTATCATTTAATTAAGTTTTAAATACAAACTGAACTGATAATAACATTAATTTGAAATCATTCTACCTATCCCAAGTAGAACATGCTGTACAGGGCGGGGTGGGGGGGGGGGGGGGGGGGCAAAACAATGCTTTGCTAATTATAATAATTTGCGCTATTTCTGAGTTGTCGGCAGAACAAAATCGCGCTGAAACTGTTCATTATTAACCTTTCTTTCCTCTCTTTTCAAACCACAAATCAAGTAAAACATCGTTTTTATAAACGCAAAATACAATCACGCACATTCAACAATATTTAGAATAAAACAGAATTGTTGACAAATCCCGATTTGAAAATCAACTTATTCAGCAGATATCGTAAATATTTTAACATTGTTATGGCCCCGTTTTCCACTTCAAAAAACTGCGGAAGAAACGGGTATCATTCA
The DNA here is from genome assembly GCA_037951105.1 of Echinarachnius parma. Classification (NCBI taxonomy): domain Eukaryota; kingdom Metazoa; phylum Echinodermata; class Echinoidea; order Clypeasteroida; family Echinarachniidae; genus Echinarachnius; species Echinarachnius parma. The sequence goes on from JBAMJV010013206.1 coordinate 33,288, forward strand.
AGCGGGAATATAACTTTCCAAAACACTCTCTCTCCGTGTCTCGTATTCAGTTCAGCATGTCTGAGCTTGTTTTGCACACGTCTTGCTAGTACTCAGAGCAAATTCCAATATTGTTTTTTCCCGAGCTGATCATATTATTACAGAGTGCATGAACACAAAAAGGACAGAAAAGAAAATGAGAGTGGGCAGATAACTCGGGAGTTCAAAGAGGGAAAAGGGAATGAAAAGAAAATGAGAGTGGGTAGATAACTCGGGCGTTCAAAAAGGGGACTTTTTGCTTTTTTTTCGGGATATCGAGTATCGATTTTTGCGCCCGGGACTCGACATTTTTCGGCGGGACCCGGGTACCCGGGACTCGTCAACAGCACTAGCGCACAGCAAAAAAAAAGATTTACAGTCCTTTCCAAACTAAAAAAAAACACAGCTGTTTTGAAGATTAATTATTGATAAATGTGTCTTTCCCCTGTTTGGCATTATAATACTCGATTTTTTTCTTCCTCATTTTCGGAATTATTGGGGGGGGGGGGCGAAACGATATGTTCGCCCCCCAATATTTTGGCCCCCCTCCCCCCCCCCCCCCCCCAGGATCGACACCCCTGGTCTTAAATGTAAGATTTCTAAATCTCTGTCTGGTAGTACCCTTTAAGTTTGCATAATGTGTGTAAAACATTTATGATTGTAAAATATGAACAATCATATCTTGGCCAATTATTGATCAATTTGTTAAAAAAAAAGCATCACATGAAAGCTTGTGATGGGGCCTTTCTAATGGTATGATAATCTTCAAGTGCAGGGTTTTGCTGTAGGGGTCACATTTAAGTAGTGCTTAAAGGAACTATTACAGCGTTTAGATTACCATATTTTCACAATTAGGCTATACATTTTTACTCACAAAAAATAATTTGGCAGTCATTTCCCATGAAATCAATCAACTTTGGGGTAATTAGTAAATATCTTATTGTCCTGGGAATGCCCCAAATCGCCAAAATCGATTATGCTGCCCTCTATTGGTGTGACGTCATCAGAAGAACTTCGCCCCACATAGTCTCTGTACACGATGCCTCTCTAAAGTCGATGAAGTGTCAATCACGCTAGGGTTGTGTAATTCATAAACAATGCAATTAATTACCACTTCTTTATACGGAACCAGTATTTCATGGTTCTGTTTGCGTCAAACATTCGTTCGCTCTAGATAAAGGTAGTCTTTGTACATGCGGACCCATGAACGCATGCTTAAGAATGGTGATGCATTTTCCAATCATGTTTTTCTTTCTTTCAGAAAACATATTTTTATGAACTTGTTGATGGAATGGACTACTAAAGATGTTTTATCTTATATTATTATTTTATTATTTTTGGGTAGTGGTATTTGTGTTTGATATATTGTATATGATTTCTTTATTGTTCAGAACTGGTCCCACAAATATGTGGGATTTGTCTTGTTCTAACTATACTCTCATTCACTGTAGCCTTAGGATTCATTTTCTGAATATTATCACACTTATTCTGGTTGTGATATGCAGGTCAACTAGTCAACCGGG